>FYEV01001777.1:0-69237 GCA_900188565.1 Geosmithia flava
TACTTCCTTTTTCCTTCCCTCTTCCTCCTTTCTTCTCTATCGAATAATAGACTCTATTAAGGCTACTAATAACGTTTAGTAAGGTTAGCCCTTTATAATTACTAATACCCTTACTTTTACTACGACTAGTCTTTTAACGCTCCTACAATTAGTCTTTATTAGATAATATCTATCTTTTAGATTCTAATTAATTAGTTATACCTAAAACCACTATATACACACAATCTTTAATATCTCCTCTCTATACGGTTCTTTTAAGTCGTCCGGAAAGATTCCTTTAATCCCTTCTTCTACTACTTTTTATCCTACCCTTATTATAGACCTAAGACTACCTATAATCTCGGTAGCAACTTCCTATTGCGTATTCTAGTTAACCTACCGGTTACTATTACGGAGATACCTCTTATTTACGTCTTAGCCCTCTATTTCATCCCTTCTTTCTAGGGTGTTGTTGTTATTGGGTTACTTCTCCCTATTAGCCCGGCTCCCAAAACTCAATACTTCTTTAATATTTTCTTATTAATTCTTTATAACTAAGAGTACTTAGTATCTTCCTTCTCCTCTAAAACTTCTTCTTTAGTCTTTAATAGAATAGCCGGTCGATTAGGTATACTGCCCTTTCTTTAAAGGGCTAGCTATGCGCTATAACTATAATCCGGTGACTTGATTCTTCTAGATTATAATGCTCTAACTAATGTGGTGACAACCTTTAACCTAGTCGGGGCCGGGTTATCTACAGTCCGTTGTTATAGCATTTGATGGATCTAGATAAATATATGTCCTAGTTAATAGCCTATTTAGGTTATGATATTATAAAGAAGGTTGACATTTAATACTCTATTATAATATACTTTAACTTTATTACTAACATCTATCTACCTGACTGCTATATAGTCTATATCGTCTTTATACTTCGTTTGCTTCTTCTACTACTTCCTTCCTCTGCTACTTCCTTCCTTTGCTACTTCCTTCATCTACCACTTCCTTCCCCTGCTACTTCCTTTCTGCACAATGTCGCTCCGTCAGCGAATGCGACCGATCGAAGCCAGACTCTAAGCCGTCTAACACAATGGCGCCCCGTCAGCGTATGCGACCGAACGAAGTCGAACTCCAAGCCGTCCAACACAAGCCCCGCGGCAAGCTAGTCGTGTCTATCCGAGAACGGCCACGCGACTACGCGCCCAACAGCGGCCCACCATCTGGCAACATCACGCTCCTCCCCGCGGGCGACTCAACAGCCTACATAATCGAGCGCATCCTCCTTCCCCCTAACAAGGACACTGGAGATGGGAGGCTTGGGCCGAAGCGCATGTCCTACATTGTCGGTTGGCGCGACCTACCTGCGGCGCGACTTCTCGTGCCCGTCCTCGACATACTAGACTACGTCTCGCCGCGGGAGCTGGAGAACTGGGAGACAGCACTGGAGGAGGAGCTCAGCGCCGAGAGGGCGGAGCGGGCGAAGATAGCTGAGGCGGAAGCGGAAGCACTCAGAAACAAGGTGGAGGTACCTGCCCCTGCTGTCCCTGCTGCCAAGCGCAAGGCCAAGGGCAAACGCAAGAAGGGCAAACCGCCTGCCCACGCGCATATCGAATCGGCTGTGGCGACAGGGCTGGAGACGGACGACAAAGGCGCAAAGGGTCGTCTTAAGGGTGGCACTCTCACCTTGTCTACGCCGCCGAAATACCGCATCAAGGAACTGGAATCCCTCTCGGACTCCGACGAGGACGAAGACGAAGACGAAGACGAAGAAGTCACCAGCCCGACCCGTCAATTAATAGAAGACATGTACGACGAGGCTATGGGACAAGAGAGCGACCAGCCAAAAGATTCAGTGGGCGAGAATGGCATCGATACCCCGCCGATGACGAGCGGCTTCGCCTCCATACAAAAGGAGACAGCCAAGATGGACGTTTCCTCAACGACACCACCGGCGCCTCGATCGTCATGGGTGACAGCCGGCAGCGCGCCTACCTCGTTACGAAAGACGGCACAGTCACTATCATCCGAGTCCACACCCGCACCGCCAAAGAAGCAGTCAGGTATATCGCAATCCCAAACACCAACCGTATCCGCCACCAAGAAGTCATCGAGCCAAGACAAGAAGAAGGAGGCAACGCCAAAGTCGAAGGGGAAGAAGAAGAAGAAGATCAAGGAACCAGAACCGGAGCCGGGCTCCGACGGCGAACCAGAGTGGATAGTAGAGCGCATTGAGAACGACGCTCTATTCGAAGTAGATGGGCAGGACCAACCCGTGCGCTTCTTCCAGGTCCGCTGGGAGGGCGACTGGCCACCGGACCAGAACCCGACGTGGGAGCCGGGGGAGAACCTCCCTCCCAACCTGATACGCAACTACCTCAAGACTGGCAAGGCAAAACGAAAGAGGCCGCCGAACCCTGCCGAGCACGATACCACTACCACTACCACAGCTGCTGTTGCTGCTTCTGCTAGCAACAACAACAAGAAACCCAAGCTGGTGCAGTCGAGACTGTCGTGGCTTGGCGTGGAGAAGAACCGATACGGCAGTGTCAGCGAGGCGTTTGCTGGTGATGAGAATGATCTCATGGGGGATGAAAATCACGATAATGATGATGACGAGGAGGAGGAATTCCTCGTCGTGTAAAAATATAAGCTCTTTGCTAGTGTTTTTTTTTTCTTCTTTTTATTTTCACGGGACGGCTTTTTATCATTTTCAAGTCAAGGGATTGGGTTCCCATTTGTATTTTCTGGTTTCAAAAGAAAGAGAGGTACTAAGTAGCTAGCATATTCGTTCTTAGGAGTCCTTATAGCGGGTTGCTTTTTATATCATAGCGATAGAAATAGGAGTATGGGATTCTTTATTTAAATTACACGTTCTATCGTGCTTTTTCCTATTTTAGAGGGAGAAGTAGAACTATTTTATTAAATCTAATAAAGATATTAGGTCTAATAATAAGGGTATTGGATATAACATAAGTAGGATTATAAAGGATAAATTAAACAATATATTGTCATAGACTTATACTATATAGACCAGTACCTATGCATATAGTAAGGACGTTACCGGGTAGCCAGAGATATATACTACTACTACTACTACTACTACTAAGAACCTTTAAGGGAAACCTTTAGGATAAAGGACGAGATGTTACCATTATATAGCTTAAAGAATTCTATCTGCTAAAAGAAGAGAAATCTCTTCCTTAAGTAATGAAAAGAAGTTAGATTTAGTCATATATCGTTGCTACTGGTTCGTCCCTACCGCACTTCTCTCTAGTAAACCTTATATCTCATCCCACCTACCCCTCCCTAGCGCAGACTCGTTGTTTGATAGCACTTCACTGGTAAGTGAGCACCTGGGCACCTGGAAGCAAACATCCCCCCTTTGTACTACATGTAGGTTACATCTCTATATAAAGGGAACCGTTTTATCGGGGGGTTCGACGCATGTAGTAGCCTACAAGTTATACGAAAAGCCTTTTCAAATCATGATCACCAATCAACGTTCAATAATACCACATATAGACTATGAACGTTTGAAAGCAAACAAAGTACGAACCTCCCTCCAGAACCCAGCAGACTTCTCCGGAGCAGTCTCCAGCTCGTACTGGTCAATCATGGGCTTATCCCACACCAGATCCGCTTCGGAGCTAGGAATGAACTTGGTCCTTTTCACAATCTTCCACCCAGCGTAGAACATAATCGCCAAGAAGAGCATGGTGTAGTAGGAGAAGAAGCTCCCGACGTCCCAAAGTCCTGGAACAAAGACAGTGTACCCATAGCAGGTAACAACGAGAACCAGAAACACCAACGAGATGTAAGCCGAGTAAGGCTGAAAGTAACCCCTATAAGGCAACGTGCTGCGGTCGACCCCCTGCACCTTCATAGCACGGTGGAAGAAGATGTAAGTGGTAGACATGACGATGTAGTTGATGATCTGACCAGCAGTGACTAAATTGGCAAACCATGTGATGACCTTAGCAGAACCAGCTGATATCTGCAGCAGCGACAGAAGCGGGAACAGCATGGTGATCAGGTAGCAGTAGATCGGCACGCCAGACTTGGTGCACTTCCTCAGGACGGCGGGAGCCTGGCCGGCGAGGGCCAGGCCATGCAGGGAGCGGACGGCGCAGTACGTCAGGGCGTTCCCAGCAGAATAGATGGAGCTGACCAGCAGAGCATTGGTGATGTGCGGCAGGACACTGATCTCCATGTTGGACATGGCGATGACGTAAGGTGAGGCAGCTGCGGTGCCGCCCCCGGAGGAGTCCCCGCCGAGAATGGATGAGAGTGTAGGGTCGTCGGAGCGGAGGACGATGCCCACGCAGAGTGCGCCGCCGATGAAGAAGACGCCGAAACGCCAGTACATAGTCTTGTACGCGTTCTTGAGGTAGGTTCTGGGCTGTTTCGTCTCTCCGGCCACCATGGATATGTATTCTGGTCCGACGATGGTGAACGCGGCTACCCATAGTGCTGCGAGGAAACCTTCAAATCTTCCCAGTGTTCCTGTCGAATTGGACTCTTGAAAGGCAGTCTGCGGAGGTGTTAGGGGGAATCTCGGTTGTCATGTTCTTTTGGAGCAATTGGACTAACCGGTGTTGCAAAGTTACTGAAACCGTATGCGTTATGTTGGGGGTTTCCCCCGACCATGGTCACAAATGTAAACATAAAGACAATTGCTATTAGCAGCACTTTTCCAGAGGCGAGCCTAATCGTGTATTAGCACATTGGTTCAAGGCACACTGGGGAACTGAAGAGCTTGTTGTTGTACCAAAACTCGGCCTCTCCGTAGTACTTGACAGCAAAGATATTGAGGGCACTTTATAAACCACATATTTCGAGGCACCGTGTAAGTAAGCATTTCACTGAGACTGGGATCAATCACAAGCCAACACATTGACAACTCACGCATAAGACACAATGCACGCCATGCAAATCGCCGCAACGGGAATATCATCAGACCAAAACGTGAGGACGAGGTTGAGCGCGGAAATCTCCCACGGGATGAGAAGCGCCTCGTAGAGGAAGAAGTTCCACCCAGCCATGAAGCCAAACGACTCGTCGACCCACCGACCCGCCATGCGGATGAACCCACCCTCGGCGGGCATGTACACGGCCATCTCGGCCATGCCATTGTTCACCAGGCCGAGGATGCAGCTGAAGATGATGAAGGCGATGAGTAGGGACCCCGCGCCGCCAGACTCGAGACCACGGCCGACATTCACGAACAAGGCTGTGCCGATGGAGCCCCCGATGGCGATGAGCTGGATCTGCCGGTTTCCCAGGTGACGCTTCAGATGGTGGTTGGGGGTCACGACACTCAGAGCATCACCAGTGTCAATGTCAAGTTCACTGCGGTCTTTATTGTCCATGTCACCGGTTCCGGGGGGTGAGTTTGTCTTGTAGTTTGGTGGTTCCATGTTTGCCGAACCCAAAGGAGTCAAGTCACAGCGGCAAATGCGTTCAAGTGTTTGGTGTTTGCTGGTATAAAGTCAATTGGTGAATGAGCAATGGCTTTTGTCAGATTTGAAAAGACCAAAACAGGATAAGGCTTTCATCTTAAATAATGGGATGCCACTGGCTACGGACTGGGGGCAAGGTCCGGTTCCTTGGCAATGGGGGCGCTATTGCTTGACATAGCAATTGCTCGACATGGCAGGTATGTTGTCATACAGCTTGTACACTGCATGGCCTTTGAATCACGGGTACACATGTACTTTCCATTGTGTACGAGTGCGGAATCCGATGCCGAAAGGAAACTGGTCAGTCTAACCCTCAACGGCCAAGCAAGATAAGGATATCCTATCATCAGACATAAAAGCAGGATATTTATATCCGGACGGCAGACACTGCAGCGGCGAGTGTACCCCGGACCACTAACGTGAGCATTCTCCCCGGAACGGCCCACCTATACCCGGGGCACGTAATCTTGATACTATCAAGATTGTCGTTTCGGCGTATGATACGTCCGAGGGCGTTTACCACACATTCTTTGGACACAGATAAGGTATCTTCTCGACGGAAGACATTTCCCATTTAGGCAGTGAGGTTGGGAGACTATATATCCATGAGGCCAGTCGCATTGGTCACGTCTATATCTATAAGTCCAAGGTGACGGTAAGATTTCCTGCTTCGGGTCAGGATATCTGGGTGCTGTGTGCACCTCTACCCAACTACACCATGCTAGGCCGTGATATGGAAGTGAAGATTGTGAGATATCGTGAAGCGCATTTCTTCAACACGATACTGAACTGTTGAGCATGGTCACTGAAACCGTGTATATAAAACCCCCCCTCAGTTCCGAGAACTACGATAAAGATCACACTTGAAAAAACATCACTCACAGCACCCTAGTCTATCCCATACTTAGAACCTCAACTTTTGTAACAGACACCGAGCCACAATGCCTTCTGCCATTGCCACTGCACCGGCCTTTGACCCCAAGAGTCACCTCGTCTTTGAACCTCCCAAGTCGGTCCTGACCCTCCGGGACCTCCTACTCTCCGAGGAAAACTCCTGTTCCCCCGTGGCCATCACCCAGCCCTTCCCCCTATTCTCCCTCAACGCAGTCAGACAAATGAGACAGGACGTCTTCCGCCCCGAAGTAGTCCTCAAGCACGGGCAGAAGATTACCGAAGGCGTCTACAAGATGAGAGGCTACTCGCAGGACACGCCGTTCGTCGACTCAGTCTGGCGCAGCCCTGAGGTGGTCCAGGCGTGCTCGGAGGCGGCAGGCGTCGACCTAGAAGTCATCTTCGACTACGAGATCGGCCACGTCAACGTACAGCTCGACGCGCTCGCGGGCAAGCCATCGCTCGCCGACGTCCTGCCACCGGCCACGCCGCCCAAGGTTCCGCAGGAGACAAAGGTGGACGTTGACCGGGCCGTGGCGGAGCAGCTGGCGTCCGTGCGCGACTGGCACGTCGACTCGTACCCGTGGGTGTGCGTGTGCATGCTCTCGGACCCAGAGGGCATGGTGGGCGGCGAGACAGGCCTGCAGAAGGGCGACGGGTCCGTGGTCAAGACGGTCGGCCCCGGGGTCGGCTGGGCCGTCATGATGCAGGGGGGCTGCATCAACCACGTCGCCCTGAGGGCGTACGGGTGCAGCGAGCGCATCACAATGGTCACCTCCTTCAAGGCTAGGGATCCGCTTATCAAGGATATGAGCACCCTCAACATCACAAATAGGAGCAGCAGGCTCGAGGAGCTCTACCTCCAGTGGTCCGCGTACCGTATGGATGTCCTCTCAAAGAGGGCGACTGCCGTCCGAGAGGAGATTCGGGCGGAGCAACCGTCGGCTGACGATATCATGGCCAAGATGGACGAGTGGGTCGAGGAGCAGATCAGGTACTTGCGGACTACTTGCAAGGAAATGCACGAGGGTGTCCCTTATGGGACTAATGTCAATGTTCATTAGGGTGTGTGGGAGTTGACAAATTCCGCAATTGCACCTTCTTTTCTTTGATGTGGCGAGTAATACATGTAATTGGGGTGTATAAGTGTCGTTGGTATGATGATAGTTCTGTATACGTGTAAGTTCTGTCCGTGCTATTTCCATCTCCACCTGTTACTGCTCTATTTACGTCTAGGTACCCGTACATCGTTATTATTATGGCTGTGGTTGAAAATGGATACATCATATGCTCAGTGTAAAGGCTCTTGGAGTGTACTCCGTATATACGGCAATGGGGTAATCTGCAGCGAATATCCCGTAGATACAGGGGACGCATGATGATCTTTTCATGATGATTGGTAATTGTACGAGCGATATGCGCGGATGGCGATTATCTGATCCAATTGAGATATTTCTCTGCGGGGTGTAAGCACCGGAGGAGACATGGAGTTAATCATACATGTATGTTCCTCCGTATCCGTTTTTCTACATGCGCTCTAGTATTGATACCGTGAGTCATCTAAAGGGCGTGCTTATAACCCCTCGAAGAGACAAACTATATCAATGGCATGCAATCCTGTACAACATTGAAACCCGGTGCATATAATCAACCACACGCATGCAAACACACATCTAATCCGTCAAAAATTGACCAAGAGCATAGCCATGGCGTCCGTCAAACCCCCATTCACCCAAGAATCCGCCACCCAAAAGGTCAAGGCAGCCCAGGATCTCTGGAATACGCAGTAAGCCATCATGACCCAAAAAGAAAGTGCATGTATCTTCTCCATTAACCGACCATTCCGTCCAGAAACCCTGCCGTTATCGCCAAGGCCTACACCCCGAATTCCATCTGGCGCAACCGGGACTCCTTCCTGTCCGGTACAGAAGCCATAGAGGCCTTCCTGGTGGCCAAGTGGGAAAAGGAAAAGTCGTACCGTCTGAGGAAGGAGCTCTTCTCCTTCACGGACAACCGCATCGCCGTGCAGTTCTGGTACGAGTACCAGGACGCTCGGGATGGGCTCAAGTGGAAGCGCTGCTACGGACTCGAGGACTGGACTTTCAATGAGGACGGCAAGATGCGCAAGAGGATGATGTCGGGGAATGACATTGTTCTCGGTCCTGGTGGGGATGGTACGGATCGTTGGTTCATTGATGGTGTTGATGTCAATGAGGTGGAGATCTCTGAGGCGCATTGGTAGGGTGGGATCAGATGAACACTAGGTGTTTCTTCTGGATATTACGATGGAATTCCCGAGATGACCACGAGGTTATGTAGAGAAGTATTTGTTCAACCAGATTCTTCTCTTCGCATGAGGTGCTTACATTAGGGGATGTTGCAGAGAACATCGACTCCATCGTAAGTGTGCCTTGCCATCTTGGCTGCTGCTCTGATCCATGGAGTGTTTGCGGTGAGGACATGCTTTGGCAACGACATGTACAACAAACTACATAACTAAGCTATAGCAACCTATCAAGCTACTCCTTTGAAAACACACATGTATCTTTTCAGGACGAGACCAGGTTAGAGATAGATCCTCCAACTCGGCCGTATTTCCTGTAATGCATGTCCATATGCCGAAATTGTCCGGGGTAAGCTATACTGCGTCTCCCAATTGGCGCAGCAAATGATATGGGACGCAGCATGGCCTCGCCGTCCCTCCGTGTCCTCTCGATGAACGGATCGGTTCTACCATATTCATTTATGAATGCGACCGTGTAGAGCTTAGTCACATGCTCCCCCCACTCGTGAATAGACTTCAAGTATATGTACTCCATGTCAGGACGACTTGTACAGTAGTCAACGATGGAGTGGACCCAGCCGTTGCAGACATCGACGCTTATCAGGGATAGCTCTCGGGGCGATGTCATCTTGACCATGTCTGACAGTTCTGCATGCATGACAAATAGGCCGGCAAGTCGGAGGCGCTTCAGGTTGACAGGGACACGATCCTTGCCACTCGTCTTCATCCCCTCCACTATATGCTGGAGCATCCCCGTAGTCTTATCGTTGCCGAGCTGGAGGTAGTGCAGGTTCAGATCGCTGATGCTTTTACAGAGCGTCATGATGTTTGCCACGCCTGTCGTGTCGTTGTCGTATTTCGCGCTCGGATCTGTATCCCAAGAGAGCTTTTCATTGATATAGTCATTGGTATCCTCATGGATATCGTCATTGGTATCCTCCTCGGTATTCTCCTCGATATCGTCATCAGTATCCTCCTCGGTATTCTCCTCGATATTGTCATCGGTATCCTCCTCGGCATCCTCCTCGGTATCGTCATCGGTATCGCCATCGGTATCCTCCGCGGTACCGAGCGGAACGAGACGTTTCATACGCCTAAGTCTCCACCTCGTTAACGGTACGGGGCGTGCCGGCGAACATATACTGATGGACAGAGATGTCACCGGCTCGAGTGCCTCGGCAAGCCCCTGGTCTGTCCAATCCATCACGTTGAGCTGCCTGTAAGGCACGCTGCACTGGTCCATGTCGTCGTCGTCCGGGTTGAATATGTTGAGCCGCCTGATGCGCAGTCTGCTAGCTGCCAGGGCCCGCATCGTCGTGTAGAATGTGTAGATGGCGCACTGACAGATGGGCAGGGACATGTGGCCGCTTGTTCTCCAACGAAAGTAACGAATGTGGACAGGATCACAGCCCCGTATAGGGATCACTCTTTCCTCGCTACCCGGAAGCTGGACGGATACTTGCAGCGTCAGAGACCGGAGCGGCTCCCCTTCCCGGCCAGCGTGCTTGGACAGCCCGTCGAACAGCTCCGTTAGGAGTGTCTCTTCCTCCGCCCACGGGTTGGTCCCGCGGGCGTCGGCCAGCCTGGGCTTGCCTTTCTTGGCCACGCCAACGATGCATATGTCTTGCACGTGCGATGCAACAAGGCTGCTCAAGGTGGCCGTCTTGGAAAGCCGGCTTAGTGATTCCACCGTGAGATCGATGTGTTTGGTCTCGCGGACGAAGTTGAGAAAGCGAGTGTCTGTCGTTTTGGCTAGCAGCGTCTTGCTTGTAAGTCGCAGATTGCAATTGTCGCCGCGTCCGAGTAGGTGTAGAAATCCGGAGATAATCTCGGATGGCAAAAGTTCAAGACTCATCGTCGTTATTGATAGCTGACTTGTTCTCGGGATTGTTGACAGTGACGAGCCTGTTTGGTGTCAATACCAGCCCCTATGTCTACCCCTCTTGACGTCTTTTTTTCCCTTTGAAGGAATGGATGAGACAGACGTCAATGAGGGGAGAGATGGGATACATGTACTCGTAGCACCTATCAGCGGCACACCTGGATGTGTAGTCAATGAATGTGTGGCATTAGGCCCAAGTCCTACCATGTACATTGGTGTCATCTGACAACCAACCAACATCTACTCCGTACATGGTGGCAAAACACATGCACTTACTTCGAGCACAAATGTGCAAAAAGACATGCACTTGCTCCGAGCATAAAGGTGCAAAAAGGACAGCAACGCATATTCGCCCGGCGTCACCGACCCAAGGCCCGACTACCTGACCAATCCACTGCTCAGGAATCTTGTCAATCGGGTGGAGGGCTTTCAACAACAAGGCGATGGGACGTCAGATTGAATACATACAGATGTGAAAAGGGTGAAAAGGGTGAAAAAGGGGACGGGGTAACGCTGCTCCTCTGCAGTGTGACTACTCCGTACTGTCCCTTATATTGACCACTACGAGACATTACTTGCATGGATTCTTGCATGGATTCTTGCATGGATCCTAGCCACATACATGGTAGTAGCCGAGCTGTGCCTCCCCCCACATCTCGACAATCATCGGGCATTGCCATAACGTGCTTTGGACCCTATGGGATTGTGTGAATCCGCTTCGTATACGAGTGTCCACCTAGTCAGCCTTATCAAACCCTACGTACTCGTACTCCGTATAGGAGCACTCTATGTCCAGCTTGTCTATACCCACCTTCCTTCATCATACGTTTATACCTTATTTCAGGTCCCCTATTTGCAACTCTCATGCTCATACTTTCCACTCTACGGATACTCTACATACCCAAAACACCTTGTCGTATCATCTTCTTTACTGCTGCTACTCTTTATCCATCATTCATATGAACTCTCTATCTCTCTCGGCTTTTACTCTCACCAACACTCCCACTCTCTGTTTCGCTTTCGCTCTCTCTCTCGCCGGTTAACCAGCTCAGTTCATCCTCTCTCCTAACACCCCCCTATCTTTATCCCATGTACTGCTTTAGTGCTACGCAAACAACTTCCCGCTTGCTATTACGGATTCGCTGGTCATAGACAAAAATGGCCTAGCAAGTCAGCAAGTCAGGACGTCGCCGTGAAGATAACCGAGCATCAGCCCAGACGAAGAGATCAGCAACGTCTCACACCTGTCCTGACAGAGAAATCTATAGACATGTTCACAAAAGAAGTACTTGGAGGACGAAAGTTGGAGTACATCCGTTTCCTCTAAAAGTAGTGTAGACAATGACCCAGGCTGGCGCACGTGATAGACATTTAAAGGAATAAAAAAGCTGCGTCCATGGCAGCATCACCCAGATTTCAATTTGTGCTGCATATGCTGGATGACAGGGTAAAACACCATTATCACTACATCTCGAAGTCAAGCTTTAATTCCTCAATAACTCGGGAATATCAATCCAACTTACTATGCTAATTTCAATTCCATTCTTTAAAAATAAATCAGCAAAAGCTGTCTACAGAGCACTGCCAACACTTTGAACCCCAGACAGCCGCCACGACGTCATTGACCTACAGGGTAAGTTCATCGACACGGCAACGCTAAGAAAAAAGAAAGTCAGAGCAGCCCGTTTTTTTTTCTTTCCCTCCCGTAGCATCTAGCTTGGAACCAACCACTACCCCAGACTTGTCCACATCACCATCCCCGATCATCGTCTCTTCTTTCCCCGACAACCAAACAACCGCCGATTAAAAAAACGAAGAGAGGACGAAAAAACAAACATGGCCACACCATTCAAGGCTCTCGTCATGCGCGTGCCTCTGCGCCCCGCGGCGGCCAGCAGCCTAGCAGCCACGCGATGCTGCACGACCACCACCTCGACGACGGCAGCCTCCTTCACGACGACGACTCGACCCATCAGCCTCAAGGGCCTGCTCCAGAAGCAGAACGGCATCAGCACCATCTTCCGATCCGAGAGCAAATCCATCCAGCAGCAGCTCCTGCGCAGGAACAACAGCACCACCACCACTACCTCCGCCTCTGCCGGTGCTGCTGCGGCTGGCAAGCAAGCTGGTGCAAACGAGCGCACACTGGACTGGGACAAGTTCTTCAAGCTCAGGCTCCGCCGTCGTCGCGTCCAGGTCCTCTTCTCGGTGACGACGAGCGCCGTCGGTCTGGTTCTGGGTGTTGTTCTCCTCTCGACGGGCCTGGCTGAGCCTCTGGTCGCCCAGATCCCCCTCGACCCCTTCATCTCCCTCGGCCTGCTGACCATGACGTTTGCCGCCGTCGGCTGGCTCGTCGGCCCTAGTGTTGGCAGTCAGGCGTTCTACCTCGCCAACAGGGGCCTGAAGAACCAGATCAACCTTAAGGAGGCTGAGTTCTTTGCTAGAATCAGGAAGAACCGTGTTGACCCGTCCAACTCGAGTGCTGCTAACCCTGGTACGTTTTTTTTTTTTTTTTTGGTTCTCCCTTTTTAATCCTCCCCTTCCGTTTGCTTTGTCCTCTGGGTTGGGCTGTTATGTGCCCAGGACGTGAACGTGGAAATCGTGCTAACAACTCAATAGTTCCCGACTTCTACGGCGAAAAGATTCAGAGCGTCAAGGGTTACAGGCAGTGGCTCAAGGACCAGAGGGCCTTCAACAAGAAGAAGGCGGCTGATCTCATATAAAAAGCCCCGTCTCTCTCTCTCTCTCTCTGGTTTCATCTCTTCACTACGCAACACTGTATCAAACAATCACACATGTCATTACTATAAACCGCACTCCCCAAGGCTTGGCTGGACACACAGAAGCAAAGCTCCGCTCATTGTCGCTTTTTCATTTCCTGTTATGTTGCTGGGATCAATTCCCTCACGTGTACCTATATTATGGTCGAAACAAATAAAAAAAAACCTCTACTCGTTATTCTATGTTCCAATGCTGTTTTTTTCTTCGTACAATGAATATACCCTCTAACAGACTATGTAAACGGCATGCTCGGATCAACAGTCTCTCTCCACGCCTGCAGTCCCCCCCGTATATCTCCAATGAAGCGTCCCCCTCCACCCAGACCCCAGTCCTTTAGTTTCTGCGCCGCAACCTGCGAGTCGTTGCCCACCCTACAGACGAGGTAGATCGGTGCATCCGGTGGGATATCAGCGGGCAACCACTCCGGCAGCTGCTGCTCACCATCGCCATCCTTGGCAGCACGATGACTCGTGAAGCGGCTAATGGGGATATTGATGGACCCCTCGATACTGCAGAGAGCAAAAGGCTCTTTGTCCCTCACATCGAGCAGAACGCCATTCCTCTCCCGATCCACCTTGGCGGCATACTCCTCTGGTGACACGCGTTCCTCGGGAGCGAGTACATTGACCGGTGCCCTCACCCCACAGAACTGCACATAGTCCATGCTCGACTGGAGAGACTCAAGCGTGAGACGCGGTTCATCTCCACAAGCGAAGCAGTCCTTTCTGCGTCCGCGCATCCTGACCGACCTAAACGGCGAAGCGGGGTCCATAGCACTGAATATGAGCATGGTAGGCGACACTGACGGCGGTGCCACATCCCCGACGATGAGCTTAATCGCCTCAAGAGCCTGCAGAACGCCCATGACACCCACAACAGGACCAAGTATCCCACCCTCTCCGCAGCCCACCACGCTCTCCGGGGGCGGAGGTCTGGGAAACACGCAGCGGTAGCAAGGTCCTTGGCCGGGCGGGTCGTTGAGCCGTATCAGCTGTCCGGACGTCTGGAAGGCCGAGGCAGAGACCAGTGGGCGCCCGAGGAGGACGCATATGTCGGATACTAGGTACCGGGAGGTAGGGTGGTCGGTGCAGTCGAGGACTACGTCGTAGCGCGAGACGATTTCATGGGCGTTTTGGGTGGTGAGGTGTGTGTGGTGGGCGTGATAGACGATATCCGGGTTGAGTCTATATCTTGCGTCAGCCGGGTGTTGTTGTTTTGACTTGGGGGAAGTATATGAGACTGACTCTTTGAGAAACTTGATTGCACTGTCAACCTTGGACATGCCGACTCGACTGGTGGAATGGGCAATCTGCCTGTGGAGGTTGGACGTGTCGACGTCGTCGCCGTCTACTATGCCGACCTCTCCGACGCCGGAGCCGGCGAGGTAGGCTGCTGCTGGACAGCCTAGACCACCGGCTCCTATGAGTAGGATCTTTGTCTTTTTGAGCTTGAGTTGGCCTGGGTCATGTTAGTACACATATTCTAGTAGTGTGCTCCTGGAAAAAAGAAAAGAGGAAAAGAAAAATACCTTGTAATCCAAACTTGGGAACCACCATCTGTCGACTGTACCGATCATATTCGCGCCTACTCAACGGCCATTTCCACCCGGACTCTCCCTCACTCTCCGTCTCATCGTGAGTTCTCTTTTCCGACTCAGCGAGAGCCAACTGAGACTTGAGATGGTCAAGTTCAGCCTCTCGTTGGGCGATTTCCCTTTGTAAATGATTAATTCTGTCCATTTTTATGTCCATACGTTCAAGTTTCAAAGTTGGTCATCATCACCTTTGGCGGGGGTGATTGTAAGAAGTGACGTTTTTCTACTCTGGCCGCCCCACCAAATATTTTTCATTTTCTTAAACCTTCACCACCACCGCCACTACCACCACCGAAAAAAAAAAGTCGACCAAACATCATCACCAAACCACAAAAATGGTATGTCCCTCACCAGTGCGGCAATGATGAAACAAAAGGCCAAGAAAACTAACAGAGAGTACCCAGGCTCCCGTCGCACCACCCGAGAAGCGCCCCTCGGCGCGTCAGCTCCGTCACCAGCGCATAACCGGCCAAATCCACCCCCTCATGCCATCGAAGGTCTTCCGTCCCGACGCCGCCGTATCAGACTCCTTCCTCGAGAACAAGCGCGACAAGCGGCTTATGAAGCACTCGTCATTCCTATCGCGCGTCCGTTCGTCCTCTGACAAAGTCACCAAGAGCGGCAACAACAATCGTCGACGCCGTCCGGGAAACAAGATTGCCAGTCTGGGTAGTCTTGGTGATGCGCTTCCCGATCTTGATGATCTCGTCGATGGAGACGGGAGTGGCGCAGGCGCGGCAGATGGAAAGATTCGTCACAAGAGTCTCAAGAGCAGGAGGGGTGCGCTGAAGAAGAAGGAGAAGCTTGTCAAGGGGGAGATGGAGAGGTTCGGTCTCAGCTGGGCTAGGTTGGCTGATGCGCCGCCTGATGCTGCTCCTGCGAACAGCAACAAGGATGATACCATGGTTGATGATGGTGAGACTCAGAAGGAGAACAGCAACAAGGACGGAAAGGACGTTACTGCTGCTACGCCTGCTGCGCCTGCTCCCGCTACGGCGAATCGTTGGGCTGCTCTGAGGGGTTTCATCTCGGCTACTATGGAGCAGAATCCTGCTTTTGTCAAGAAGTGATTTCTGATGTGGTGATGAGGTACTAGGAGTTTTCAAGGCGTTTCTTCTTTACCAGGGACTTTACTAGGCGTATATAAAAAAGTACAGCGCAGATATCAATCCATTTCTTGTCTTTGATTACACCTTTTATGTTCTCTTGTTTACACACGTTCTACTCTCTTGATTACCGACATCTTTACTCTCTTGACTACATAGGTTCAACTCTTAACATCACTGGCTTCACTAGTAGAGTACTTTATTGTAAGCAATATCGCTGGTATTCCTGCAAATTATGTATAGAATTACAAGAATCAAGAAAAACCCAGGATGAAAGAAAATCCAGGTAGGCTTTTGCCTTTTTAACCTCAAGAAAAATTCAATGGCCGTATTCTCATCAAAAGCAAACAAAAGAGAAATGAAAGCAAAAAGGCATAGAGAGCAAGAAAAAAAAAACAAAAAAACGCTAGAAGACAAAAAGAAAATGCAAAAACAAGTTCGCTCATGTTGTCCTAATGACATGGATAAGAAGAACAATAGCAAAAAGAGAGAGAAAAAGTGTAGCAAGAGTGAAAAGAGAAGACACAGAGGAGAAAAAAGACACAAGGAGAGAGATAAATCAGAAACAAGACAGATCACATGCTCTGCCGAATCTGCGTAGTCGTCCAGGTTTCTATGAGAGAGTCCGACGCAGACAGTCAGGTGGAGAGGGAGATGTCCTCTTCCTCTTACCGCAGGAGCCTCGAACCTTTCCGTACGTCAAGGTTGTTTTGCGACTGGCGATGCGGGGAGGTGCAGTCGGTGCGAGAGGATCTGTGTCATCATCATCTGATGCGTGGACTTGTTCTGAGCCACGTGCCGAGTGCAGGGCTCCCTTTCTGCCATACACCTTTGATACTCGTGTTCGGCGTAGGGGGGTGATGGCTGTCGTTTTTCCCGTAGGGGTGGTGACGGTGATGGGGATGGCAGCAGGGCTAGAGTGACGGGGTAGAAGGGCACTGGTACTGTAGTCTCTGCTGAGTTCGTCGGTGCTGTCGCTTCTCTCGCTGCTCTCACTTCTCTCGCTGCTGTCGCTTCTCTCGGTGCTGTCGCTTCTCTCGGTGCTCTCGGACGTCGCCGAGGGTGGGTATGTTGTGGGCGGAGATGGCGGTGGGTGGAGAGTATCCTCGTTGTCGTTTTTCCTGTCATTGGCCATCGTCTTGGCGAGGCGTTGTTTGTAGGATTCCCAAGAGCCGTAGCAAGTCGCACCCTACTCGATCCGCGGCGGCGTCTTGGACGAGTATGGACTAGCACTCCTTCTATTGAAACCCTTTGGTATTAGAAAAGGGTCGGGGCGGGTGCTTTGGAAGCAGTATTGTAGATATGTGACCAGCACAGTTGATACAGGAAATTATTGCACAACAGGAAGGGCGGAAAGAGGGGTGGAAGGGGGGGGTAATGAAAGAAGAAGGGTAAGAAGAAAAGAAAAAGAAAAAAAAAAAACTCACGATCGACGACGTTCACCCTCGACACGCAAATTCTCTATAATCGCGAGCATCTCTTTGCGACCGCCTCGACTATCGACCATCTTACCGCCCATGCTCATCGACACCTTCTCCCTCGCGTTTGCGCTGAGCAGCCTCTTGACGAGGAGATGGCGCATGATGATGCAGACAAAGACGCCGCAGTCGCTCCCGTTCTCCTGCTGGGGCGTGTCGCGGAGGTTCTCAAAGTCGAGCCTCCGCCTGAGGACGTTCTGCATGCGCATCGTGGCCAGCTTGGCCTCGCTCGTGTTGGCGCCGCCCATGGAGTCGTAGTGGAAGGCGCGGCCGTCGAGGGCGGACACGACCAGCAGGGACCAGTGGCTGCCGCCCTCGGCCATGCTGACGTTGCGGTTGTCGTTGATGGGCAGGAAGATGTGCGTCACCTTGGAGAAGTCGGGGAGGGCCGAGCGGATCAGGCGCTGGTCCGTCTCGCGCATCAGGAGGAACGTCATGGACGGGCGGAGGAGGACGATGCGCGCCTGGGGGAACCGGGGCAGCGTCTCGTGCTCGAGGTACTCCTCCCAGAAGGCGATGTTGTTGTCCGTCAGCCAGTCGTTCTTGAGGGCCTTGACGTCTTCGATGGTCAGGAGGACATCGTAGTAGCTCAGGTATGGCTTTTCGGGGGAGAGCTGCACGTTGTGTTAGCACCTTCTCTACTCCCTCTCTTTCTCTCTCTTTCTCGTTCTCTCTCCCTCTCTCATATCCATCATTGTCTTGTCTGCGTGAAAGAAAGAAACATACAGAATGGCCGAATCGCCTCGCAATTCTTCTTCCCAATGTCATCTTGTTATTCTTCTTCTTGGCCACAACGCTATACTTTCTGCGTTTGGCAACCGAGGTTGTCTTGGAAGGCGTGATGAAAGATGTTGTTGCCGTCGTCAGGTGGACGGCCTTGTTTTGTCCGTTCGCGCGTTTTCCTGCTTTTTTAACCAATAGGTCGTAGTGATATCGTGTAAAAGATGTCGCTGGTGTCTTGTTCTTGTCGAGTTGGTGTGAAATCTGTAAAAGAAAAAGAAATGGGGGGGGCGTGCGCGTTTGTGTGTGGGAGAAAAAAAAAAAGACCCTTTTTCTTTTGGAAAATGGATCACCAGCAGGGGGAAAGTGGGCAACGAAGGGGGGATTAAAAAAAAAAAACTGGGATGGGACTACCAGATGGCAGAAGTAAAGGATAGGAAAAGCGGGGCGTTTCAGAACAAAAACCACCTCTGAATGGCGAATCAGGCGATAGAGGAGGGGGAGGGGAGGTTAAAGTGATGAAACACTGGGAGGAAAGAAGAAGGAGAAGATGGATGTGATGATAGAAATAGGGGGGGAAGTGAGGGTGGCGACGATGATGGTCTTGAAGGGGGAGTGGGGAGAGAAATAGAGAGAGGGAAGAGAGGGAGGGGGATGGGCTTGGAAGAAATGACGTGCATTTGACTCTGGCCTGACCCTTTTCTAAAGTCAACTTTTGACTCTCTCTCTCTTTGTTGTCCAACTTGGGGGCAGAATACCTGATAATGATGCCGATACTACCAAGTATTACTACTACACTAAGAGTACGAGTACTCCGTACTACTGCTAGTTACTGGACTACTTGGTCCCTTGTATTACGAGTACTACGAGTACTACGAGTACTACGAAGAATCGACTAGTCCGAGGACCAACAAGGACCAGGTGACCGTCCTCGCGCCCGTGGCTCATGGATGAAGAGGCGCAGCGACCTACGCCTACTACTACCACCACACGTACGCACATCGGATACGCCGTGCGTACTCGTACAGGTAACACCACACCAGCAGTAGAACTACTAGACCCTTGATGAACTTGAATCCACCCTCGGTTGTTGCGGGTTTCGGGTTACAGTGTATTCCCGTAGACCAGTCCCGTAGACCAGTCCCGTAGACCCAGTGGCTTAGACGGGCGCGCGCCAGAGCTCACATAGCCAGCATGCGCCTCTCTCAGCGTCGTAGGCGCTTCCCACTCTTTTCCAAGCTTTTTCTCTCTCTCTCCATATTTTCTTTCCGTCGTGTCTTTGACTACCTACACGGCCCGTTGTACCGAGCAGCGTTTAACTCGTATGGAGCAGAGCCTGCAGAGGTATCTGTTGTACTCGTACTCGTATCAGAGCTCTCTCTCAAGTTCATACCCCCATCATGGACTTTCAAGAGGAATGGAATTCCAATCATCAGGAGAACAACAAAACGCCATCTCGTGACAAAAAAACTCCATGATGCGCTGTTTCACTCTTTACGAGTCACATTGTAAACCCTCGTAGTTGGAGTCTATGACTAGATGGCTGCGGCATATGAACCCTCAAAACCCCCTATTCTCCCGTCTCGCCATGTCTCACCGCCCTCATCTTCCACTGGCTTCATTCCTCCTCGTTTCTTACATACGTCACTCACCACCATACATCACACACATGACGGGGGAGGTGAGGAGGAAACAGGGTGCACGCAACAGCAGCACGCTCACTTCCCCCCTCTATCCTCCCGTGAGAATCATTCACAGCATGCCTTGGTACGTGACCAGTGAATGTACTACAGCCAAAGCCACTCTTGTATTCATGTCCGTACCATATCTTGCCATATCAATCAGCACATACCCCGACCTCCTCATTTCTCCTTAGCTACAGCGAATTATTCCATATCAGCATCTTCCATGTCAGCTCTGTTCCTTCATGATTGTCATTTCTGTTCGTTATTCTGCTCGGCATGCTCATCATGTCCCTCATGTCCCTCATGTCCCTCGTTCCCCTCGAGGTCCCCATTCGCAACGTGTCGCTCAAGTGCCCGCACACTAGCCTCTGCCAGGCTGTACCACTCCAGCCGCTCCGTCATCACTCGCTCCATGTTGCCGGCACTCTCCTGCCTCTCCCCCCTTCCGCTTTGAATCGCCTTCTTCGACGTTCCGACCATCTGCAAAAATCTCTTGGAGTCTTGCTCCCACGAGTGGGACAGGCCTCCGTCTTCATGGTCGAGACGATTCTCAATCCTGCCTACGCTTTCAAGCGTCCCCTCCTTGTAGGCGCCCACCACCTTCTCGGCAGTGCCACCGGCCTTGTCCAGTAGACTTGTCGCAGCCTGCCCATCGTGTTAGCTGCTTCCTCTGCTGCAAGTCGCCCATTCTCTCAAGTAAAAGCAACATCAGGTTAGTAGTGGCTTACATCCACAATATTGTGCATATGCTGCGCCACGCCGCCGCCATCGTCTCCAACTCGAGGCGCCACGACACCACTCGCCCGCTGTTGGTGTTGTGAGCCGCCCCTCCTGCCACCGTTGTCCCCTTGGGCTGCGCTGGCCACAAATTGCGCCTGAAGTCCCTCCTGGATGTCTGGGAGTCGGTACTGGCCACTGAGGCCAGGCCCTTTCATTTGTGCGTAATTCTGCCCCAAACGCCATGTGCTGGGCCCATGTCCTTTGTAAGTGATATCGTCAAAGACATCAGTTCCATTTACCTCTGGGCCCTCGCCGCCCGGGTGCAAGGGGTCAATAAAAAGTCGTCGTCGGACCTTTTGGAGTCGCCGTCGTCTGCCAATACGGATGTCGGGCTCTCTGCCATCCATCCCCCCGAGTCGTCTAGCCTCCCAGTGTTCATCTGTCTCTTGAGGCTTCCACTGTCCAACTCTTTGCGGGCTACCATGCTCGCTGACGCTTATTGTCCTCTTCAACAAATGCGGCTGACAGGCTTGGTTCACCGCTGCGGAACCGCCGCCGGCATCACTTCCAAAGCGCTCTTGGACCAATGGACCTTGTGGTTTCTCTGTGTCCGGTTTCTTTGGCAAGGCCTCACTGCCCAGTGTAACCGATGACATCGCAGCCTCCAGGTCCACAGGCGACTCTTTCGGAGGCTTCGGTGAAGATGCAAGAGGTAACTTCAGCTTCGTGCGTTTGTTCAATCCAACTTCAGCAACTTGTCTGTACATTACCTGCTGGTTCTGCATGTGCAGGCTCTTGTCGATGATGGGCTCCGAGACCTTGCGCTTCAACTCGTTTTCCATCGGCAGCCGAGGGGAATCGTGCTGCATCGCATCTAGCTTTGCTGGCGGCGTTGAAGAATTGGCAGACTCTACTGCCGGGTTCTTACGAGGACGTCCACGTTTCTTCTTCACCGATGCCGCACCGGGCGGCGGAAGGGGGTGCTTGCGAGGACGGCCTCGCCCCCGTTTGACAACAGGTTTTTGCCCATCTGACCCGATTGCACCAGAAGTCGCGTTGTCTTGGGGCGGCACTTCCTCGTTCGGCGCCGGTGCCTTTTCAAGGCTTGTTGCTGCCGGCTTTAGGGGTGCTTGAGGGGAACCCTGTTTTCCTCCGTCTTTCTTGTCTCTCGGAATGGCCACGGTCTGGCTGTCGAACTGGATTGGTGTTTTAGCTCGCTGCTTACGCCGGTTCTTGGCCTGGTTGCGTTCTGCCGTCAATTTATGTACCTCCTCTATGTCGGTGAGGTCCCCATCTTCGTCATCTTCAACAAGTGGCAAGCATTCGTCGGACTTGGGATCCATCCTTGAGCTTCCAATGTTTGGCGGGGAAGAGACAAAATCCTTGTCAGATTGCAAATCGAGCCTTTCGGCTTTCTTCGGGAAACGAAAGTGAAACATTTCGGGCCTTGCAGCCTTCGGAGGGGGGGGAACCAAATCCTTGTCCGACTGCAAATCAAGCCTTTCTTCCTTCTTTGCAAGTGATGACTGAAGGGGTGATTCCGCAGGCTCTGCAGCGGGCGATCCTCCCGAGGCCTTCTGACCTGTCGAGGTATCCTGTATGAATTCGGCTGGGATATCTCGCCTTCGTCGAGTTGAAACTGGGGTCGATGACCGAAGCGAAAGATGGGAAAGATCTTGCGCCGGTCGAGTTGGATCCGGTGTGGACGACCGAGACGGAAGATCGGAAAGGTTAACCACGAAATGGTGGTCCTCAGTCTCTCGAGGCAGATTGCTCGGTAGGAGGGCTTGAGGTTCAGGCGATTCTCCCAAGTCCCAAAGGTTGCTGCTGAGATCCTCACTTATGAACGGGGAGCTTCTAAACATGGTGGACGCAGTTTCTGAGAGATCCACGCCCTGGGAAGGAGCATCATTCTTGGGTGCCATGGCGTTGGATGTTTCGTTGGGTTGAATGGGGACTGTGTCGGGGAGCATGTCGAGCCCTATCTTTGGACTGGAGATGGGGGCCAGAGATAGCTCCTCGCCCTGTGTCTTGGCCTCAAAGTCCCAAATGTCCTTTGGGGTCTCCCCGGGTCCAGGTGAGCTTCCAGGTACGAACGAGTCCGTCTCTGACCAGTCCAGAGGAATCTGTTGGGTAGGAGGGGAGCTTGTCAGGGTGTCTAGCTGCAAAGGGTGGTCATCATTCAAACCAGTGTCAAAACCAGCCGGGGCGATCGAATCGTCCTCAGGTGGCTGAGGGGAGAAGCCTTGATTCTTGTCTTTGGGCATCTCGGGCGAGTGATCGTGGTGACTTGTCGGAGTGGTATCAAGCTGACCAAAGTACGAAGACGTTCTTCTCGCTTTCGGTCGAGTGCGTGATGGCATCTTTGCAGAAGCGAAGTGGGTGCTTTCGATTTGTGTCAAGAGGCGATGCACCAGGTAGGTATATTTCGACAAAAGTTGGAGGCAATATGCTAACAGGCAGTGAATTTTGCCAGCACACAGAACGCAGTCACTGAAGAAAACGTGGCACAGGTTCCATGAGATTCTAAATCATGAAAGGAGCGTCCAGTCACTGTGAGATTAGTGGTCACGGACGGAATTACTATTGTGGCAGGTGCCAGGCTTGACCGGAAGGTGCTCCCCGGGGCTGCCAGCTGCGCTGCCAGCTGCCAGAGGCCCGTAGTCACCTCCAGCACGCACTAGGCACTCACCGTGAATGATGATATTGTAAACAGATGGTCTATTCAAGAGCTGACGACATGTTTACGGCTACTTCATTGTGTGCCAATATCAGTGTATACCCCCCATTACCCCCCTCGATGCTAACCCTCCGACTCGAGCCACTGTCGTCTGCTAGGTATCTCGACCTTGACAGATTCTTGGGACAGGTCGCCCGCGTGCCTCCCAAGGCTGAATTCGAAACATCCTTCGTCCAGCACCCAACCGCCGTCTTGCCATCGAGCCATATCTCTCTTGCGGACACACAGTTCAACCGCAACACTCTCCCCAGGCGCCAGAACGTGTGTTTTCTCAAACGATGCCAGAATCCGAGAGGTTGGGTCCGCACTTGGCCATCCGTAAACCTGGACTACCTCTTGACCGGAAAGGGGGCCAGTATTTTTCACTGTGACATGAATTGTCCAGGAGTGTGGTCCCTCGGTGGCACTGTCGAGAGTATGGGAGAACTCTGTATAGCTTAGGCCGTATCCGAACCAATACAAGGGCTCGACATCGTTGCGAAGGAAATACCGGTATCCTACTTGCGTCCCTTCCTTGTAGTATACCTTCCCAGAAACACCAGGCCATGTCTCCTCATCAGCTTCGAATGGGAGGTCAGAGTATTGACGAGCCCAGGAGACTGGCAGGCGACCCGATGGGTTGACCTGCCCAAGAAGCACATCTGCCAGAGCATTTCCCGCCTCTTGGCCCCCATACCAAGTCTGGAGAAGAGTGCTGGCGTTGTCTGCCCAAGGAAACTCGACTGGTGACCCAGAAGTATTGACGAGGATGATACGCTCCGGGTGTTTGCATTTGGTCAAGAGTGAGTGAACCAACTCATCCTGATTCCCTGGGAGCTTCATAAACTTTCTATCATATCCTTCGCTCTCCCAGTCACTGTCTAGACCGATAACAACGATGGAGTAGTCGCTCTTGTCTGCTAGAGTGACAGCATCAGCAATCATGGTCTTGCTCAGCTCCTCCTGGAATCCGACACGGACGGAGGGATGTTTGGAAAAGGCATGGTTCAGCGGCGAATGTTCCTCTCGGACATATGTCCAGCATTCAACAGTTACAGTGTACTGCACATTAGCTGACAGGTGGCAGGTCCCAGCCTTCTCCAGGCTACCAAAGCTGTAGAAGGTCTCCCCGATTTCGGTCCATTTGCGATTGTCGACGACGAGCACGCCGTCCACGGACAAGGCCGCCTCCCCAATGCTGGAAAGAGAGAAGGAGTGGTTCCCGGTTGTTTGAGGCGTCAAGGTCGTCGTGACTCGGTACCTGTAAGGGGTAACAGGGTCTCCGTCCAATTCAGCTGGGGCTGTGTCCAGCAGGTCCAGGGAGGAACTATCTCGGTACTGCGTCTCTACCAGTGCACTCTCGGGGTCGATCGATTTGAAGAAGTCTACACGCAGCATCGACTTGTCCTTTGACAAATCTTGGTCACTTGGAGGGTCACGGGCCCTGAACTGGTCAGGGGAGAGCAGCGGCAGCCACTTCTTGGAGTATGCCCCCTCGGTATATGCGACATTCACATCGGCTCCCAGAAACGAAGCAACTTCTTTGAAGGATTGCAGAGGGTGGCTCAGGTACTGAGGGTTCATCGCGGCAGACCCTCCTCCACCCGGTACACCTTTTTCGGCATTGGGGCCGATGAAGGCCACCTGTTTGCGATAAAGTGACTCTGGTCGGAGCGGCAGTACGCCAAGGTCATTCTTCAATAGGGTTATGCCACTTCCCGCAATGGAACGCATCAACTTGATGTCCTCAGAGCTGGTGAACGACTTCTCCGGTCGAATGCGGCTCTGGGTGGCCTCTTTCTCTGTCAGGCCCAGAAGGCCTGCCCTCTGAATCAGTTGGAGAACCCGTCTTGCCGAGTCATTCACAGCTGCAACAAGAGCCGCAGCATTCTCTTGTTTGGCGAGGGCTTCGAGCAGTTTCTTGCCCCTTTTCTCAGCTGGCCCAGGCATTTCCAAATCACAGCCCGCCAGGAGACTTTCGATCACAGAGTTGGTGCCTCCCCAATCACTCATCACAGTGCCCTTGAAGCCCCAGGCATCGCGGAGAATGTTCGTCAGTAAGTCGGGATTCATATCAGAATGGGCTCCGTTGAGACAGTTGTACGACGTCATGACGCAAGCGGGCGGATATTGCCCGCGAATCACCATCTCAAACGGCTTCAAATAAATCTCGCGAAGAGCTTTGTCCGCAATATGAGCGTCAACTATGAATCGGTCATGTTCTTGCTCATTGGCCGCACTTGAAGTTGGTAAGTCCATGGCCCTTACAAGGGGGGTGGTTCTCGAGCAGTAATTTAGACTCACAAGTGTTTGATCGTAGCCATTACATCGCCCGACTCTTGAACGCCCTTGACATACTCGATGGCCAGAGAGCCGCTCAGCAAGGGATCTTCTCCGAAACATTCAAAGTTGCGTCCTCCAAGCGGGTTTCTAGCGCAGCATATTGTCGGTGCCAGGAGAATATCTGCCGACTTCGTCCTGGCCTCTCGAGATAGGAGACGTCCCAGCGCTGCAAGCTCCGACTTACTCCACGTGGCTGCCTGGCACACAGGACTTGGGACAAAGGCAGCTTTTGGGCCATCGGTGGATTCTTGGCCTCGAGCTCCAGATGGTCCATCTGTTGTCTGGGTTCGCGTTAGCATACCTACTAATGTGTTGACGGTGAGAAGGCCGACTAACCTTCATAGATCCGATCCCCAGGCGAGCAATCTCCTGCGTCTGCCACATGTCGACCCCCGCCAGTAGTGAAACCTTTTCTTCGAGGGTGAGCGCCCCGAGGAGCTCCTCCACGTCGCGAGATGTAGACATTTTGCTCAACGAATCGTTTGTGTGGCCTGTGACAGAATGAGAGTGAGCCATTGCACTTTTGAAATCCAAAACCCCCAAAAGCATTTCCCAACTGTATAGTTTTACTTACGAATATGGACTGTGCTCCGGTCTCCATTAGACAGTGTGATGTCTATCGTCGTGTCCATGAGGGCGTTGGTATGTTGCGATTGTGTTTTGGCCTGTATTCTCTGATGCGGCTTATCCATTGCCGGCGTCGGAGCGTCCGCCAGGAAGTGCATTGACTACGAGTACACTATAGGTAAGAGGGAATACGCTCCAGACTGTTTTAGAGAGAGTATGTCTAGCCGACCAAGTTGGGAGCCCCGTGTAATGATGCTGGCTTGGCGTAATACGGACGTATAATAGCGCGCACGAGTGTTCAATGGCCGTCGAAACAACGTCCAAGGTGCGAGTTCACCCTGTCGGCGCTGTTTGCCGAAAGCCGGGACAAGCGACGCCCTACAAAGACGACCCACTGTAGATGGCCTCAGGGAGTCAATAGTCTGTGAGCTTTATCTTTACGGTCCCGCAAGTTATGGAGACGGAGGAGAAATGGCATGAAAGAGAGCGGGGGTGGTTCAACGCCCCCGCAACGGCCATAATTTGCAACGCCAAAAAGCACAAGAAGTTGAGTTTGACGGGATTAATATTATCAGGCACAATGAACACATGAAGATACGCACAGAGATGAAATAACCAAACAGCATGGGATTCAACAGTTTACGGGGGGTCTGGCCAATATATTCGGTCACGTTTTGCTTCAATTCACCACCTGTATCCATCACGCAACACGTAAAAACGACTGCAACCCATCACTAGTAGCTTCAAGAATGAACAAGACGATCAATCACAATGCATGCAGACACGCACAGAAAAATAAAGGGGGTCCCACTAGACCGTAACCGGAGCACCCGAGCCGACATCAACACCTTTTGCATCACGAACAATCTCGTCGACGACATTCACGGATCCAGACTCGATCTTCTGGGCGGTAGCCTCGATAGCAATCATCTCAGCCTCGATCCTAGGATCAAACAGCTTAGCAACCTCCTCGAGGGAGAGGTTCCTAGTCTCGACCCAGTAAAAGGCAATGACGAAGAGGGCGAGGAAGTCGAAGGCGCCGTTGATCATGTAGATGATCCATCCGATGCTCTCGACGGCGATGGGGAAAGCGAAGATGGGGATGAGGAGGATGAGGTTCTGCCAGGTGACGAACCAGCTCATGCCGATGCTGCGGATCTGGTAGTTGAGGACCTCAGGTGTGTACATGGTGGCGAGGGGTGTCCAGCCGAAGGAGTAGAACCCCTGGGCGAGGAACATCATGGCGACGTTTGCGTAGATGGCCGTCTTGTTTGTCGACTCGCCGTAGTAGCGCGTCAGGGCGCCGATGATGAAGAGAAAGACCATACACCCCGCCGTGGAGATGATGGCCAGCTGCTTGCGGCCCAGGTTGTCAGCCAAGAAGGTCCCCACCACGGACACGACCAGGCAGAAGGCGTTGAGGATGATGTTGATCTCCAGTTGCGTCGTCGAGTCGGTGATGCCCGCGTTGGTCAGCGACGTCCCCAGGTAGTACGAGAAGATGTTGGACCCGGCCATCATGGTGATGACGGCGACGGTGAACACGATGATCATGGGCTTTCGCAGCGACGGGTTCACCACTATCTCCTTGATCGACGGCTCCTCAATGTTCTTCTCGAACTCGAGCGACTGCGTTATCTGGAGGAGCTGGGCCTGCGACTCCGCGTCGGACACGTCTCCGTCTGAGCAGGCCTGCGCGATGGCCGTCAGCGCCTCATCCATTCGGCCCTGGTGCGCCAGGTAGCGTGGTGACTCGGGGATCCACGGTAGTGCTGCTACCGACACGATGGTGAAGACGATCTGGAGGAGGGAGGGGATGCGCCACGCCCAGGTCGATGCGATTTTGGCTGTTCCATATGTGATACCTTTTGATCATTTGGCAAACATTCAACTCACGTTAGCCAGTGTGCGCGCGCATTCACAATCATACAACAGAAAAAAACGAGTAGAGTCCAGTCACTAGATCACTGAGAGAGAGAAAAGAAACAGAGAAGAAGAAAAAGCATACCAGAAGACATCAAACCACCAACATAGTAGACATCAGTAAAGGCACCAAGACCGAGAGCACGATACTTGACAGGCAGCGTCTCGGCGATGAGAATAGGCCCAGCGACGTACGTGCCCCCGACGCCGACGCCCAGAATGAACCGCGCAATGAGGAACATGGCGATGTTCTGCGACGCGGCCTGCAGGGCGCTGCCCACCATGGACACGAGGGCAGAGTAGAACAGTGCCGGCTTTCGGCCGATGTGGTCGGGCAGCTTAGCCAGGGCCAGACTGCCGATGCAGGCGCCTATCCAGACGATGCCCGAGTTCAGACCGATGGTGGCTGCCGTCAGGGAGAAATACTCTGTGTAGGAGGGGAGGATGTTTAATGCGTTCATCATGGAGGCGTCGTACCCTAGGACCTATTTTCACACACAATGTTCAGTCATTCTCCAGGCGGACATGCATGGCAAAAGGGGGGGATGAGGAGGGGGGTCGTCGCACTTACCGACGCTGTGCTAAAGGATATCATTAGTACTAGGGCGTTGACCGCGATGGATGATCTTGGTACCCATGCTGGGAACTTGGACATGGCCGATACGATTCCGGTAGCCATTTTGATTTCAATGTTATTTCAAGATTGAAATGGCAGGTTTGAAAGGGGACTCGCTGGGTGTAAACAAATGGCGGGGATGGATCATTTATGTGTACATTGGTATTATAACGCAGACAGTCCCGACAGGGTCCAAAGATGGCATGAGTGCGGCTCGGCTTGGTGTCCTCCATGTGGCTAGTTGCCTTTTTTTTTTTATCTCTCTCCATCTCCACTGTTTATATCCTGTCTTTTAAACCTGTAATACTTGTAGGGCGTCTATGGTGGCAGGGGTCGATCCGGGTCAGTTGCCGGTCTGTAATCTATGGGCTTTTGTCGGCATCTGATATGGTGGCCTGGAGTTTGACATTGCAATGATAACGTCAAGTAATTTTCACAAGAGGGTGAATGATAACCCTTCGTGTACTACTTGAATAGTGAAGATAGGACGACGCTATCTGACTGAGCGAGGGAAACGGAGAATTATTGACAGGTAACCCGGAGGTAAATAACGAGTGTTGCCGCGTGGGTCTTGTCATACAGGTGGAAAGTGGAAAGGCCCGTTGATTGAGGGACCCGGTCGTCTGCATATAGTGGATGGGCTACCCTACTATTGGACTTGGCTCCTCGAGGTTATGGATGTGGCATTGATTTTGGAGAACAGTAAGCATGCATATGTTTTCTGGAATGGGTAATGCCATAGACGCAGATTTGAATGTTTGAATTGCATATGAACTGTTGGCCATTGATAGAAATTATATCCAGGGTTCGTCTCTAATCCTCTACGTATATTTACACGGAAACTTGCATGTATCAAACGCCGGGGGATTCAACTGTCAAGCAATTACAAGTGCAGTTGCTCGTCATTCATGATATCTATACCTTGTTTGATTCTCTTTTACTGAATATAGTAAACATTATTTAGACAATTTGGATGAAACCAGTCAAATCTTCTAGATTTGTAACTACATACTCTTTCAAGCGTTTCGAGAAAAAACATCGGCTTCGTCCGACAGCAGAGCCGCATGGGAGTGGATTCAATCTCGTTATCTGCATGAGACCATTGATCCCTCACCACAGTCTCGAACTCTTTCCTAGATAAATAAATTGCCTCGAGAGACTGTTCAACGACGTTTGCTGTTGTGCCCATATCACCACATGCTATACTGCATGCATGTATACGGCATCTGTGCTTTCGGTTCGTGTCACTGCTCGGGTAGTCGCATCGTGCGTTGCCTCCTTACTGCGTATCGATCACTGACTTGAACACAAACTGTGATACAGTAGCAATTTAATCTACCCGAGATCAATATATCCCTCTATTGTTTCCCGTCCACAATGAAGAAGATGGCCGGTACATTTCCCCTACTGCCAATGAAGTCACCCTTTTGAAAGGGAAGTTTTGTCGACCAGGTAGTCTCCCAACACCCATTATTGTGAGTGCCTGGGCAATCATGCAACACGTGCAACGCATGTATGCCACCTGACGAGGTGAAGATCGCTCACCTGCTCACACCACTTAGTTGGACACCTTTGTTGAAGTCAGGACGCGTGAGGGCATGTAAGGGAAGGAAGCAGTTGACTGAGGCCAAACAAGTTCTTGTCAGAATTGACAAACATCCAACTCAGGTGATGTGTATATGTAAAGACAAACAATAGCATCCCGTTGAAAGTTGCATATGCTAATATATCGACTTTATAGAGCCTAGTGATGTCCAATGGGATGATGACACGCCGTTAAACAGGTTACCCCAGATACTGGCCATCGATCCATCGTCTCCCGATACTAACATGGTTCTCTTGAAGGTGGATTAACTGAAAAAATAGACCGGCAACACTTTTCCTTACCCATTGCGAGTGAGACGTGGTCTGTTTTCTCAATGTGCCAGCCAGCTTGCTGTATGTAGGATGTCATACAACAACTACTCGACATCTGCCACGTGGTAGTCCGCTTCGGACAGATCCAAAGACGACCATGCAACACAAGGCGGAGTATCGCTTACTATAGTGACTCCGTTGGGAACGATTGCTTCCAAGCTTTACCATTCTCTTCTTGCATCCAAAAACTCCATCCCGGATGATCCTGGTATGACCCCGTATTGCGGAAATATGATGCGCTAAAGATGTCGAGGTAAAGTCCGCAACGTTTCGTTTACACGGATGCCTTGAGAGCAGAAGTACAATGTAAACATGATTGTTGCAAGTACATCGATAGCAACATCTTGAATTTTTGGCTCGGCACCTTTTGAGATGCGAGATCCGATGATGTGTTTTCAGTGTAGGTACTCGCCAGTTGGTGATATACAGAGCAACACTGCGATGCTGCACAGTATCCTACAAGATACAACGCAACACATTGCGAGCAATGTTGTGCCGAAATAACAAAATACCTTACAATACATTAAACTCTCACAAGAATCTAGACCCTGAATTAAGTCGATTGACTCATCCTAAAAGCGGAAGAATGTCTTGATGTTGCGGCGTTTGCCAGGTAGGAGACCGCATTAGTCATACTCCGAGGCGGCCTTCTTAGCGGTGGAAATCCTGCGACCGTTGTCGTTTTGGTAGTGTATTAAAGGGCCGAGGATCCGTCTACCCCCGACGCTCCGCATAGTTTGATCAAGCCTCCAGCAACGTGTCAATACGATTCCAATCCCAATTCCATTCATCATCACCACGTTGTTGCACTTTGATTCCCCATATTGTGAAATTCTACGCCATGGTGTCACAAGACTACACGCCAGACGAAAAGACGCCTCTACAAGAGGACGTCCACATGTCGCAGGCCCACCATCACCACCACCACCACGATGACGCCGCCGCCGCCAAGATGCCACAGACGTCAGCTGCGCGCCTCGTCCAAGCCACAACACAGGGGACCAGCACCAGCGCACAACCAGACGAGAAGCATCTCACCGACGACACGGTCCTCTACCTGGCCTACGGATCCAACATGTGCGCCGAGACGTTCCTTGGTAAGCGCGGGGTGAAGCCGCTATCGCAGGTGAATGTGTCAGCGCCCACGCTGGAGCTATCATTCAACCTTTCTGGCATCCCGTACGAGGAGCCGTGCTTTGCCAACGTCGTCATCAGGAAGAAGAACCTCCCCAAGCTGCCGGACAATCCCAAGCTGCCGTCACCTCCGTCATTCGACCCCCCCGCGTACGCGCACGGCGAGTGGGACGGCGGTCTGATGGGCGTGGTGTACGAGGTGACGAGGGAGGACTACGCGGCCATTATCCGCACCGAGGGCGGCGGCACGGGATACAAGGAGATTGTTGTGCCGTGCGTACCTCTGCCACCCGATGTGGATATTGGCAACCCATCGCCATCGCCATCACCGATCCCAGAACTGCCCAAGCCCATATTCGCCAGGACACTATACATGCCCTATTACCGCCCGTCGACAGAGGAAGGGACAGAGAGCGACGACGACGGCAGGCCGACGCGGGAGCAGAACCTCTACACCAGGATCTTTGGTGGTCGTCAGCGTCGCGACCCGGATTACGCCCAGCCTAGCCCACGGTATCTCAAGCTGCTGCGCGACGGCGCAGACGAGCATGACCTCCCCGCCGTGTATCAGCGGTATCTCGGTGGTCTGCAGGCGTACAGGCGGACGACGGTGATGCAGCAGGTTGGTCGAGTGGTGTTTCTCGCGTCGTGCGGACCCGTCATACTCGTGCTCATGCTGCTGGCGCAGGCTACGGCTGACAAGGATGGCAACTTCCGACCTGCTATGGCGACGTTGATGAATGCCGTGTTCAATGGGCTCTGGGTGCTGTATGATTCTGTGTTCAAGCCTGTGTTTGGTGATGGTGAGAGGACTATTGAGTGATGATGGTGATGATGGTTACCTCGGCTCTACAGGGCTTGGCAAGAAACCGGACATAAACTCCAATGTAATAATAGTAATAGAGATGGCAGAAAAAAAAAACCATTGAAGGATTCGAGCGTATCCCTTTAATTGCGGTAAGGCACCACCTAGGTATCTTTCCGGGGGTTGAACGAATGATGTAGGCTTAAGATCTAGATACACAAGATCGCTAGAGAATTGGCGGGTGCTAGATGTATCTTTATATCAGCCGAGTACAAATCGTTACATCGCATCTCTCGATAAAATAGTGGCGATATTCCTCACTCGCGGTTACTGAATACGTATCTACTAATGTGGAAACCGTGACCTAGGTGGTGCCTTACCGCAATTAAAGGGATAATACAAAATGATGACATTTACATAATACATGTACCTCTCTTTTTGACTCATGTAATGCGGTAGTAGACCATTCGTAGTTACATACCTCCTAATCATATTCCGCCACACCCAAATGGCCGGATTACGCTCCAACTTGGACTTGTGGGCCGAGAAAAGATGGAAGTTTCACGATTCAAATCTCCACCATCATGCAACCACCACGTCACCGGCGCGGTTAGAGATTAAAAAAAAAGGAAAAGAAATCCTTACGGACGGACCGAGAAGTTGGATGGATCATGGAATATAATGACTCGGGCGAAAATACCGCTATGAACCCTAAAAAAAAGAATGTTATGGCGGTTGCTGCGAATTTCTCTCCTGTCTTTTTTCTTGCAGGAAGTAGTACGAGTATACTCGTATGTTGTATCTTGCCATGGAGAAGGAATATGGTGTGTATAACCTGTCTGTGTATTACCGTGCTATTCTCCATGTATACCTGTCCTCCGTGTCTGTTCTCTGTGTATGCATACTCCGTACTCCGTACTCATGTGTACATGTCCTCCGTAGTTACCGAACGTTACAACTGCGGAATAAGGCACCGACAACATGAAAAATGTTATCTCTCCCCGTCTTCCCGAGAATGCGCCAAGATGCAAGATTCGGTTTTCCTCTTTTTGCCACATCTCACGGGAAAAATAGACACATGTAAGTTGCATCATTGCGGAATGTGACGAAAAAAATGTCAACGTTTTCATACCATGTACGGAGTATTGCATTCGGTACATGTAGACTTATCAACACCGCCAGTTTATATGTTAGGCAACCATGTCCGGTGCCGGTGTCCTATCATGTATTTACGAGTACTGTTGGTTGCAACGGCCATTGTAACCACATTTTCAACTCATGTACATGTTGTTTTTCTGCATGACGGGTGAGAGATGAGGGAGGGGGAGATCAGTTGCCAACAAGGGACAGTACTAGTACGACTCTGTAGAGTACATGTTACTCTAGGTGTACAGGTCAACGGGAAAGGTACGGGATGTTTTCTGTGTGTGTGTCTCTGTGTGTGTGTGCCTTTCTCTTTGTGTGTGTGTACGGACGGGATGATCCAATCCGTTTATCCTTGAGAGGCTGGAAGCCAAGTCCTTGGCATTTTTGAGCCTCTCTCTTGTATCTTTTCTTTTGCAAGTCTGTATGAAAAACCAGTTACTCGTATTATCGACGATATGCTCTCATAGTCCTGAATCATAGACCTTCTCTCAACATCTCTTACAATCTACGAATACAGGTATTGTAATCCCCTCCCCCACCAGTTCTATTTTACTCGAGAAAAAGGGCCCAAACGTACATGTTATGTGGCCTCTTTTTACGGAGTACAGCAAAGAGAGGGGCGGATTGCGCAAAATGGGGTGCAGCTGGTCCATATTACTCCGTACCACAGATCGCACCCCCAAGCGTGGTTTTTCTGTTTTTTTTAACGGAGTCAACATAAGGCGCACTCGTACAGGCCATTACCTGGACCCGATAGGTATTCCTCCGTTACGAGGATTATTACTCCATGGTAGCATTACTCCGTAGTCTGCCTAGGCGCCCCTAGATATGTCGATGCCCCTCTCGACACCCCGCTGACAATCTGCGGAAAGCAGCTCCTGTGACGTAGTGCTGTGGATTCTCTCTCTCCCTCTCTTGTCTTGGTACTCGTAAACAAGGTAACATTGTAACAGGCTTCCATGGTGTACCAAGTCTTGGCATTTTGAGGTTCGAGATGTTGGTGAGTTGAGAAAGAGAGAGAGAGAGAGAGAGGAAGACTCTCGGGGGACATCATGTGACATCTTCAAGATAGGGCCCTCCCCCTCCTTCCTTTGGAGGAAAGCGGCATGTATATCGTATCTCATCTCATATAACAAATATAGGCTGAAGAGACTTTTTTCTCCGTGTGTGTGAGACTCTGTTAGGGGTCCAAGGGTCCCCCATTCCGTCCCTCCTCCCCCCCCTCCATCATTCAATCTCAGGGGTGACCAGTCGGTTGTTGTTGTTGCTTCTTTTTTCGTAACGCTTCCGTAGTTTTCTCGCGTATCCATTTTCAGCATTTTTTACTATCCTCACCACTTGTTTACTAGGACTGATAGGTACTCCGTACAGCCTCGACAAAAACTCCGTACTCCGTAAATGTATTCTTTTCTTTCATGACGCGCGGAGCGCTACAAAGACGTGAAAAGTGACGTATGTACGGGGTTATTATTGTCGGTGCTTGTCAACTTGTGGACCACCATGACCCACTACGAGTGACGCTGTTGACGCTTGTCTCCTCGCTACACGCGGGTGGTGAACAAAAAAGAAAAATGCATCAAATGTCAGTTACTAGACCTTTTTTTCGTACCTTTTTTTCGGGTGCTTTGTATCCATGTCGTGGTGACGGGATTTTGTTCATGTACGGGTTACCAGTAGTTTTCACCATTGTTTCCATCAATTCTTGGCTGAACAAATGCCGCAATTTTACAATATCAACTTGTAACCGGATGAGTGGCATTGTCTTCAGTCGTCATGTACTAGATAGTAATACTCCGTACAGCCTTGGTTGGCCCGTAATATGTGGACATTTACAAGTTGGCATCTTCAAGTTGACGTCTACGAGTTGATGTCTACTGGTTGACGTCTGACAAGGACCATGCATATGTACCACAATGTAATATTGCATCTCTCTTCCACTTTCTACAGCGTGTACTTGTAGAGCAAAACAGCAATCCGCCTGCTCGGGATGGTCCTCCTCGGGATGATCTCTCGGATTGCCTGTTCCTGTACTCCGTTCCGTAGTAAAAGACTGACGGATGGAGAAAGCCGATTAGTAACTGCTACAACATGTACCGTAGCAATGTGAATACAATTGGAGTATCTGTATCCGTAGATACCCGCAAGGGGAGAGGGGGGAGGGGGAGGGGCACGTAGGTCCCCCCCTTGCGGCACTCGCGGGAAAAGATTTTGTATATTCATGGTGAACCATATTTTCCCTCGTCTCCGTTTGGTACGGAAGTGAAGAGCGACGACGTATGTAATGGAGTACTGTGCGCAAGTACAGCTACGAGTGTACTCGTAGGCGCGCTTCGGAAAGAGCCTCCACTTCAAAACTCCCAGGAACATCTGTGGAACGACGTGTGGAACATGACACATGAAAGATGCAACAGCGCCCACCCCCCTGCCAAGCTGCATCCTATCACGGCTCTTTCGTCATCTTTGATAGGATCAAGTGTGAGTGTGAGAGCAGCAAATGCGGCCCGAGAAAGAGGCGTGTGTGTGTGTGTGCTGGATTGCATCTGATAGAGCCGCGGCAACTGCAAAAAACCCTGCAAGGTGAGCCGAGATCTCCACGCCCAGGCATTAGTAGAGACTCGGCGCAGGAGAAAAAAAAATAGTGATACAACACAACCATGTCGTAATAACAAGCTGTAGGTCTACTGGAACGGTAATTATGAGGTACATGCCGTGTTTACTGGTTGTCATACTGCTGGCCGTTACAAAGGTGATATCTTGGTGATAGTTCGGAGAGAGAGAGAGAGAGAAGGAAGGAAAGACGTGGAGGGGCACATGCGTCATTGTCGCCGCTTTAGGCAGGCGGTGAGAGTCATTTGCGCAGGAAGCGAAAATTCTGCTCGGGCCTTGTCCACTTGACTCCAGTTTTAAACGGAGACTCCGTAAGAGGTAAAGGAAAAAAAAAAGATACATACAGCATCATTGCCAGAAGAACGAAACACTACTAGCTAGCTGTAGACTGTTAAATTGTAATACGACTAGTAGCGACATCAACTCCAGTTTTAAACGGGGTCACCTACATACTGCGCATACACGGTGGCGTCACTGTTGACAGACCTACGACATTGTACCTCTCTCTCCGTCTCCCTTCTTGCTCCGTTAGTCCCTTTTTTTTTTCTGTAGGTACCTTCAATACTTGCCTCTACGAGTCGTTAGGCTTCTAGCTGTAGGTAACTCTCTGTCATCATCGCCCCTCTCATCCCATACACGGGGCTCCAATACAGCCACCAAAGAGTACTACCAAGAGTACTACCAAGAGTACTGTACCATCCATCAATCTCCCTCCCAACCGAACGAAGCCCGCGACGTTTAAAAACCCCGCCAAACCCCCCTCCTCCTCTCTTCCCGATGCTTCGTTCTATTCTTCATCATTCATCCAAAAGTGTCAAGAGCTTCAATCCATATACCCGACTCTACACTACTTCTACCCTACTACAACAACACAAACCATCCATCATGTCTGGCACATACGAGAAGAAGCACAAGGTGACGGTTGTCGGCTCCGGTAACTGGTAAGTCTATCATCATCATCATCAGCAGTAGCAGGGCTCTCCCACTGTTGGTGCCACCCATATCACATCAAGCAACATACAACTAACACTTCCTTTCCTCCAGGGGCTCAACCATTGCCAAAATTGTCGCCGAGAACACCCGCGAGAACCCTGCCCTGTTCGAGGAGAAGGTGCAGATGTGGGTGTACGAGGAGGACATCCACCTGACCAAGGAGTCGCCTCACTACGACGAGACCATCGGTGACAAGCCCCAGAAGATCACCGAGGTCATCAACCGCGTGCACGAGAACGTCAAGTACCTGCCCGGCGTCTCGCTGCCCGAGAACCTGGTGGCCAACCCCTCGCTCGAGGACGCCGTCAAGGACTCGACCATCCTGGTCTTCAACCTCCCCCACCAGTTCATCCGCAAGATCTGCCAGGGTCTCCGCGGCCACATCCTGCCCTACGCCCGCGGCATCAGCTGCATCAAGGGTGTGCACGTGTCTGACCAGGACGTCAGCCTGTTCAGCGAGTGGATCGGCGAGGACCTCGGCATCTACTGCGGTGCCCTGAGCGGTGCCAACATCGCCAGCGAGATTGCCCGCGAGAAGTGGTCCGAGACCACCATTGCCTACGCCCCTCCCATCGTGGACACTCCCGCCGCCACCCCGGCCGTGACCCGCAACGCCAGCCCCGAGGCCGGCGCCACCGAGAGCCCCGACCTCGAGCACCGCGACGTCCGCGGCCGCAAGAGCAAGGTCACCCTCGTCCCCGTCCCCGTCCAGTACCCCGCCCTGGACCACGAGACCTTCGGTGTCCTCTTCCACCGCCCCTACTTCCACGTCCAGATGGTTTCTGACGTCGCCGGTGTCTCTCTGGGTGGTGCCCTCAAGAACATTGTCGCTCTCGCCGCCGGCTTCGTCGACGGCCGCGGCTGGGGAGACAACGCCAAGGCCGCCATCATGCGCATCGGCCTCATGGAGATGGTCCGCTTCGGCACCGAGTTCTTCGGCGAGACCGCCCTGGCCGAGACCTTCACCGAGACCTCGGCCGGTGTCGCCGACCTCATCACCTCGTCCTCCGGTGGCCGCAACTTCCGCTGCGCCCGCACCGCCACCGCCAAGGGCATCTCCGTCCAGGACGTCGAGCGCGACGAGCTCAACGGCCAGATGCTCCAGGGCACCTCCACCGCCTTCGAGGTCCACAGCTTCCTCGCTGCCCGCGGCCGCGTCGCCGACTACCCCCTCTTCGCTGCCGTCAACGGCATCCTCAAGGGCGAGAGCACCGTCGACGAGATCCCCACCCTCGTCTCGGACACCTCTGACCGTCCTTCCAAGAACAAGCTGTAAATGCAGCATGAGTTTCTTGACCTCTTCTCCTTTTTTCTTTTAACGAGACATGCCACCACCATCATCATCAAAAAATCCTACCCTTTTCTTTTCCTTTGTTTTATATCCACCCTTTTTTCTTCGCGTGTATCATCAGGATAGTTGTCTTCAATGAGTCATCTTGAAACAACTCTCATCCTGGGAGGATTTTGGTTTTCCTTTTCTTGTTCAATTTGCTTTTTTTGGGCTTTATTTATGGGAAATTTGCATAGACAAAAATAGAGATTATTTTGGGCTTCATATTCTTTTCCTTCTTCCAACTGTGACGTGAATGATAATTATGCTGGTATCTACTTTATCACTTCATATTTCTATACAGAACATGGCACAATCAATGAACGTTCTGCCTTGATGATAATACAATTCAACAACCGCCAAATGGCCATGAAGCTATACTTCCCATGTTGACTGATCATTGCAGTCGTTCAACGTTACCACAGCATCTGATGTTGGTCGCTGTGCGTTGCGAGCAATGACTGTTGGATTGATGCAGACGACACACTTGCCACGCAAAATCATCATAGACGGCTGATAGTAGTACCACGATACGGATATATAAACTCTCTTCAAACATCGATCTGGCTACGTCGTAGTTCCTCAATATTACAGCGGCCATGTTCAATGGAAAGCATCATATGGAACGGAAAAACATTAAACCCAGAGTTTAAAGGCACGCAGTGTTGACTCGTAGAATTGCAGGCGAATTTCTGGTGTATTAGATGTATTAGCGCCACTATTGCTTAGCAATCCATTCGCCTTCAATCTACTGGAGCCGTTGGGACGGGACACAGTGGAAAAAAATAGGAGTTCATCCGTGGGTCGGAGTTTCGGACTTAATAGAGCTTAGCGCGCCCGTCGTACCGCCACTCCGCCGGCTGAACACCCCCATGTCTCGTCACGATTCTACCATTTGTGTCGTCACAAACCATCTCAAAGACCCAGCAAGTAATAATCCAGAGCGGGAACGACGGCAGACCGACACGTCTTTATCCAATCCCTTTACATCCAACTTGCAAGCGGGGAAAGGAGAGAAAGCCCTGTCCGTTGGTAGGAGGAGAGAAAAAAAACCCGCTCCAAAGGAAGGGAAAAAAACAACCATGTTTCCTACCTTTGCCCAGCATCCGAAGCCGGCCGCACCGGCAATCCTGGACACAACAGCCGCTGCAGAAGCGCCCGTCAGACCAACACGCAAACAGGTCTCGAGAGCATGTGACTGGTGTCGCGCGAGGAGGATCAAGTGCGACAACGGGAGACCCTGCAGGGCATGCAGGCAACGGGATGCACAATGCACGCACAAGGGGACTGATGAGCCCCGGACTCTTCCCCAAGCACTAAGGTGGGTTTTCCTTTTTTTCCCTTTTCCCTCTTGGGTTTTACTCGCATGATTGATTGCGATAAAAACCATGATGAATCAATTTTGTTTGGTTGTTGTTCGGGAACATCAAGTATACTGACGAAAAGCCTCGTTGGGGCAATGACAGGGAAATCGATAAGCTCAAAGCCCATGTCAAGGCTCTCGAGGGAGAACTCACTTCGCGCGCCCCGACAAACATACCCACGCCCAGCGAGACGTCCATCGGCGCGTCGCCCATGTCAGCGAGGGCAGACGGACGACCCGTGGCGCAAAGCAGCAGCAGCAACAGCCCGGCGCAGCAGCCGACATCCCTCATCCCCGGCGGCGGCCTCAGCTCCCTCCCCTCGTACAAGCCGCAGTGGGAGGGCGTCTTCGTGGCCACGTCGCGCGACGACAACCAGAAATCGTACTATGGCCCTTCGTCGCACTTCTACTTTGTCGCCCGCGTCGGATCCTACCTCGACAAGTCGTTCAACACGTCGCTCGGCACGCGCAGTCTACAGCCACGCGGCGAGGCACGTCGGAATGTGGCCTTTGTCGATCCCGCCAGGGAGACGGGAGACGAGGGGCAGGCTGGTGGTGTCGGAGGTGGCGTCAAGGATAAGGGGATGAGTCCTGGGTTGGGGGATATCAGCAAGAGGCCCTTCATGAGCCGGAGGCAGGAGGAGTACTTCCTCGACCTGCTGTGGGAGTCGTTCCACTGCCTACTACCCATCCTTGACGAGACCGACTTCCGGAGACACTATGCTTCTCTGTGGGATCCGCCCACCAGGCAGCAGCGCAAAAACTCGCCCCTCGTCGATATGGCCCTCGCCGTGTGCCTGCAGTTTGGCTACACCTTCATCACCAAGCCCTCGCCGTCATCCGGCACACCGCCCAACAACACCGCCCAGGTCCCCGAGGACCCGACCATGGCCGGACGCCACTACTTCCACCGCGCCAAGTCCCTGCTCTCCGGCGAGCTCGAGAGCCCGACCATCTCGACGGTGCAGGCGCACATCCTGTCGCTCATGTACCTGTGCTGCGCATCGTTCCAGAACATGTCGCACGGGTCCATGGCGCAGACGGTGCGGATGGCGCAGGTGCTCGGCCTGCACGTGGAGCCCCCCGCCAGCATGCCGTTGGCCGAGAGGGAGCTGCGCAAGCGCATCTGGTGGTGCCTTTGGTTCACCGAGGCCAAGACGGCGGCGAAGCACGGACGTGTCCCAGCAATCGACCGGTCGCAGCTGGGCGCCACGCCCCCCTCGGACAGCATCGAGGCCGCCACGGCCAACGGCGCCACACTGGGAAGCTACGGCGACGTCACCTGGCTGTCGTACTCGGTGCACATGGGTAAGCTGGTCACGACGGCGTACGACATCCACTCGTCGCTGTACGCCAAGTTCGGCGAGGTCCTGCAGGCGAGCGGTCTGTCGTCGCCGTACAAGGACCCGCGGGTGCTGGAGACGTGCGCCGAGGTGGTGGCTGCGCAGCTGCCCTCCATCAAGGCGTGGGTGGGCCAGGTGCCGTCGAGTCTGAAGATGCCGCGGCGCGGCGGGGGCGAGCCCCTCTCTACGGACCGGGCGATGCTGGACATGGACCCGCTGGCCCCGACGTGGCTGCAGCGCCAGCGCATCTGCCTGGAGATCTTGTACCACACGCAGGTGCTCAACCTGTGCCGGCCCTTCATCAGCTTCTACGCCAACGCGGGGACGTACACGCCCGTGGCGGAGCGTCTCGCGTCTCTGTGCGTCGACCACGCCATCGCCCAGATCCTCGTCATGCACCAGACCAAGACGGAGACGGACAACATGGGCGGCTGGACAGAGTACTTCTTCTGGCACTGGAACGCCATGCTCACGGCCGCCGGCTTCATCCTCGCCTACCCGATCCACCGGTCCACGCCTGCGGCCCGCAACGCCCTCGAGAAGGGCACCGTCGTGCTCGACCTGTACGGCCAGGACTTCCCCGTCGCCGCTGAGTCGGCCAACATCATCCGCAGGCTCATCCACCACGCCGATATGCTGGCCAGCCGACTGAGGGGTGACATCCCGCCGGCATCGACAACACCGTTGGACATGTCTGGCTCCGCGTCGGCGTCGGCTTCCTCGTCTGTTCCCCCCGAGTCTGCTTCTGCAAGGAACGACCCGCGCCACCAGATGCAGCAGCACCAGTGGGAAATGCAGCGCCAGCAGCAGATGCATCATGCGTACCAGATGCAGCAGCAGCAGCAGCAGCAACAGCGACAACCGCAACAGCAGCCCCACCCGCCATTCCTGAATGGTATCATGAACAATGCGCCTCCGCCGCCACCGCCGCCCCCCGTCCACAATCCGAATGTCGGGTACGATGAGCTCGCTTGGTTGGATCCCAGTCAGCAGGATGATCCGGTGTATTACTCCGAGTTTATGGACTTGGCTCTGTCGGTGGACCAGTTCAACAGCTTCGAGAGGTTCTTTGATGTTGGAGACATGTCTATGCAGATGTAATCGACAGGACAGGGACAGTATGTGTGACGATGAGAGATGACTGGCGTTGTGATTGGGATTTCTCTTTTTTGTTCTGGGATATGACGGTGTGAAAACGAAAGGATCAAGAAATAACAAGAAAAAAAGGCATATACACGAAATTAGATATATTATTTGCTTTGGAAAGAAATAGGTTGGCGTTATTCGGTTTTTAGTTGAAGCATAGATTCATATACTTGCTAGAAGTATTCTATCGTTAATATTCATGAACTTTTGACATATATATAACTACATCAACACGCCTATTGATGAGAAAATAGAGTGCATCATAATGCGCCTAGATGATGGTACGTGATTGAAGACTTGGGATTGTGGGGTTGAAATCATACGTTAAAAGATGGTTGAAAACGTCCATATATTAGAGATGATTGAATAAGAGCTGTATTACTCCGTACCAAAAAAGGAATTCCTCTAATCCACTGCTTTGTCATGCATACATACAAAGTGCCAGCCAGACCTTATCCCCGAAAAAAATGGGGGAGTCCTCGCGGCTCGCTACTACTACTACGTCTATGGGGAGGGGGGAAAAGGGAGGAGAGACCCCCAGCCCTGATATACCCGGAGTCCTGGAGTCGACGGGGTTTATCAGCATCCCCTCAACTGCCAAATCCTTAAATCCGTCTGCCGTCCCCATTCCGCGACTCCGCGCTCCCGTCCGAGACTCCACTTCGAGATGTTCTGGTATCTCATTGGTCAATGGTCGTCTAAGTCGGATCTCGTCAGAAGGCAGGCCATGTCTTTCAAAATTTCCATCATGTTGTATTCGTCCCATGTCCCCAATGAGAACGCATGATTCTCACTTTCCTAGCGATGAGGGAAGAGTTTGGGGGCTAAGGAATGGATCATAGGTTGAATACATAAATGTTGGTGAAGTCCTCTCCTCTCCTCTTTCCCCCTCTCTCTTCTTGCTCTTCCCCGTTGCAGCTCTCAGCTTTCTTTAACTCTCCCCCCTCCCCTCCTTCTCTTCAATCATCTTAAAAAAGTCAAGCATTTATTGACATCATGACTGTCGAGCAAGATTCAACTCTCCCTCAGGGAGGAGACACAGAGCTGTCAACCACTGTCCCCTCCGAGGCAAAGGTCCCCGCCGACGAAGAGGTCAACACCACAGGGTCCAGCACACCCCCTGCCGGTAACGTGAGGACCATAAGGGGTGTGCGATGGTTCCTCGTCTGTCTGGCCGTCTTCTCGGCTAACCTCCTCTATGGGTTGGACACAACTATCGCCGCTGACATCCAGGCCGCCGTGTCAGAGACCTACGGGGACATCACACGTCTGGGATGGCTGGGCTTCGGCTTCGGCCTGGGCTCCACCGTCGCCATCCTTCCCCTGGGAAAGATGTACGGGCTCGTCGACACAAAGTGGTTGTACATTGCTTGCTTGACAATGTTCTCGGCTGGCAGTGCGCTTTGTGGTGCCGCTCCTAACATGAATTCCCTTATTATCGGACGTGTGTGGGCTGGTGCAGGTGGTTCGGGCATGTACCTGGGGTGAGTTACAGCTACACCAAGCATCCCTAGACACACTGAGATGAATATTTACTGACCATGATGGGTATAGAACTTTGACAATCATCACTTCGACTACAACACCCCGCGAACAGGCCTTTTACGTCGCCTTTGAGGGTCTCGTCTACGGAGCCGGTGCTATCCTCGGTCCCATCATTGGCGGTGTGTTCGCCGACAGCAATGCTACATGGAGATGGGTGAGTACCGCATCATCCCCTCTTTAAACAAATACACGAATCTGACAAAACAAACAGGGCTTCTACCTCAACCTCGTCATCTTTGCCGTCACCCTCCCGATCTACATATTCGCCCTCCCCTCGCTACCTCGTCAGCCCGACGTCCCGCTATCGACCAAGCTGCGCAACCTCGACTGGCTGGGTATCTTCCTGACAGCCGTGATCTACGTATGTCTGGTGGTAGCCATGGGCTTCGGCGGTTCCGTGTGGCCGTGGAGGAGCGCGAGATTCATCACGCTGATTGTCATCTCGGGCGTGGCCATCGCGGCCTTTTCCGTGACGCAGCACCTCGAGGTGTGGACCAACAAGCGCGACAGGCTCTTTCCCTGCGAGTTCCTGCGCGATCCACAGCTCGTGTTGCTCTACGTGGGAATGGGTGCTGGCGGCGCGGCCTTCTTCGTGTCCATCTACTACATCCCGCTGTACTTCCTCTTCGTGCACGGGGACAGCGGCACCGACGCCGCCGTGCGCATGCTGCCGTTTGTCGTCTTCTACGTCACGGCCATCCTGCTCGCCGGGTACTATACGCCTGTCACTGGCTACGCGTGGGTCTGGTACTTTGTGTCCGGGATCCTGCTCACGGCCGGTGGCGCGGCCATGTACACCATCGGGCTGCACACCCCCGTGAGTCACACGTATGGCTTCTCGGTGCTTCTCGGGTTCGGTCTTACCGTCAGCCAGGCTGGGTATCATCTTGCTACGAGCATGGTCAAGCCCGACCGCATGGCAGAGGTGATTCAGTTCCTCAACATTGCGCAGGGTCAGTGCCAGATGCTTGGTCTGGTGATTGCCAGTGCCATCTTCCAGAATGAGGCTTTTCAAGGTCTGACCAGTGCTCTGGGGAGGACGGGGGCGTCGTATTCAAAGTTGGAGATCCAGGGTGCTCTTGCGGGATCGAGGAGTAAGCTTCTTGAGGAGGCGTCTCCCGAGCTCAGGGAGACGGTCCTCAATGTCATTGTTTCGGCTATCCAGAAGGAGTACATCTTGGTCATTGTGTCTGGGGTCATGCTCACCATCTGCGGTGCTCTCATGTCTAAGAAGCGATTCTAAGTGGGTTGTTTTATCAGCATTCTACCCTAAATTGTGTTCAGTCGTCTCTAGATTGGGATCAATTTGTGTTTGCTTGATGAGGTATGCTCGCTTAGAGACGTGGTAGACGGGAGGCGCATATACATGGCAGTTACACTGTGGTCACCATTGGCCATGGAAGATTGTGACATGTATCTATTCACTTCTTTTTTTGGGCATTAGCGTCCATTATCATTATAGATTAGCTTTTTTTCTACTTAATAGATAGCCACCATTCTAGTCTATCCACCCATGTCCATGTCCTTAGACGCAGTGCTCAACTCCGTCATCGTGAGTGTGGCACTCCTATACAACTCATTAGCATCAGTCCTCACCAGTTGGATACTTTCCGTACTGTGTCATGTACTTACAGTCTTGGCAGTAGTGGTAGCAGTAGGCTTGCTAGTAGACGTAGAAGTAGGCTTCTCATCATCATCATGGTCGTGCTTCTCAGCAACCTTGCCAGGGCAGCCAACTCCAGGAGCAGCAATGTCGTAGGCCCAAGCCTCAATGGCAAAGTACTGGAGGGCATCGGTGTCGTAGCCGCTCTTCTCAGGGTCCTCCTTGGCGAGTTCGAGAACGCCAGCGTAGTCCTCAGAGTAGTGGCTGACCTTGTCCTCACTGATGGTGGGGACGTGGAAGACGCGGTGCAGCAGGTCGGTGGCCCAGTAGGTGTTCAAGGCGGACTCAGCGACGGTGAAGCCCTGGTTGCACACGCTGGAGAGGGGACGACGGATCTCGAATGAGCGGCCGCAGATGACGGTCTCAGTGGTGGCATTCTCTCCACGCCAGTGACCAGCCCAAGCTGCAAATCACACATATATTAGTCAATTGAATATTTATCGCAGGGGCCGGAGAGTGAGATAAAATAACATACAGTCTTGAGTCTCGCAGTTGCGGTCAGGGTCATCGCAGCGGAACAGCATATCCGACTTGTCAGCGGCGACGACACGGTCAAACCACCCAATGGGAATGGACGTGGTCCCGTTGCCAAAGTACTTCTGGACGAGGTCGGACGAGTTGCCGAAGCGGAGGATGTGGTCGCGCGCATGCTGGGCGAGCTGGACCGTCTCATCCAGGGCCTCCTCGAGCTGGGCGCGCAGAGTGCTGTTGCAGCTGCGGTGGATGGGGAACTTGGTGTTCCATCCCTCGGACCAGTTGTACACGGGGTCCGGGTCAGAGGTGTGCTCGGGCTTGAGGACGGAGGTGCTCGTGGCTGCGCGGGGGGCAACGACGGGGGAAGCCGCGGCCGACGAGACCAGAGGGATGAGAGCGATTGCGTTGAACTTCATTGTTGCTGAGATTGATGTGTATATACAATCAAGGTGTGATGTGTATAAGTGAAGTGTTCAATAAGATGATGGCTATTTCAATTCGACATCGCCCACAACGGGGAGAGGATAGTTTATATACACATTCTCGGGGAGGCTTCCCCTCAGCCGTATGCAAGTTCTTTTGCTTTTTCTTTTTCCTTTCTTCCCACTCAATGGTTCGCCCCCCCCAGCCTCGTGAACCCGCTCTCGGTCGGGGGTCCGGACCAACAAAGTGAAGATAATAGCTCAAATCCCCACGCTTCAATTACCAAGAACGGGTTGAACAAGGCACATGTACAATGACTCGGAGTGGACATTTTCGAACTAGAATACTTGGCATATTGAACTTGGAAAAGTCATTGACATTTTTTATTTGTGAGAATGAGGGCCGACCCTGGTTCTGCCCAGGCTTATACGGAGTATCGTGGTCATCCGGGTTCTCATCTCCCCACTTGACCAAGAGGCCATCAAGGTTTCCGTGCAGGTCTAGTCGGGCAATTGAGTGGCCCCGGATCGTGTACGAGCATCTTCTATTCGTCGGTTGGGGAGAGAACATGGATGTCATGGAAACTTTTATTCTATGCTTGTTCTAAGCTTATTGTCAAATACGACGTGATGCGGTTAATATTTGTTGTGTTGGTTGATGTTGTACATCTAGTATTGGACTCGATGCTCCATTTGTGCATGCACGTACACTGGCCTAGCCCCCGCCGGCTCATACCGGTATCCCGCCGTGCGTCTTTGACATCGTAGTGTTTGCCTACTTTTCAATAATACTAGGTAATAACATTGAGCCGTGGCTCCTTTCCATTTCTTTTAGACAATCAGCCCACCCGTTCGCCTTCCTTGCCTCAAGTTCGTTGCATTGCATGATTTCTCGGAAAATTCCAACCTTGCCATGGCTCTCCTCGAGCGGCCACCCGGTCGCGAGTCTCCTTCAACATCATCTCGTATGGGTTTTCTAAATCGGTGACCTCGACATTCGTCTTGTGAGTCAAGTATAGCCACGTTCTCCCCGTCGTCCAATTTGCCGTAGTTCCCGGATGTAGCTGCAGTTTCGGGCCTCTCCCCCATGCCCCCATCTCGCCGCAGGTATTGTTCCCGATCTAGCTCGTCAAGAAATCTGGGTCGTTGGACTGTCATCATTACGGATAGTTCCGAGAATGATTCCCTTTGTAAGATGTCTGCAATGTTACCTTTCCATCGATCGATGTGTTATTGAAGTGCAGGTCACTGTAGAGCCACCTCGGCTCCCGTCCTACGCCCATGCGGTATGGGGCTCACCGTTTCTTTGTTTCGTTCTAGACCATTTTTTACTGTTGCGTGTCATTGGCTCGTCGTGTTTCTTGTCTCTTAAAAGTCAAGACATACATGTTCACTTGTTGGGAGCTATCATCTGACACCTCGTTGTCATACAATACATCTGGCTTACACCAAGAGGGCACGCGCAATGGCTTGTTGTCAATTTGCGTAGACACATTGCAGCATGAGCGCACCACCTTGCAACACGATGAAGATGAATGAAAAATTTCCAAATTAAACTTATGAGTAGATACACGGTCCTGAAGATAACATACGCGGTAGTAATTCTAGAATAATTGTGTCTCGCATCATGAGCTGACCCTGGGTTGAGGTCAGCCGCCTACAGGGTAGGGGGGCCGTGACAAGATGCGGGCGAAAAGAAGAGAGCGGATGAGTATAATGGCTGGAGGAAGAACAAAGATGCAGACTATTTCGCAGGGGAATTGTATTCTAATATGTATCACAAGATTGGTTTCCTGATCGTGGTGATATGGACAAAAATAATAACCGAAATTGAGATGGTGACGCCATCTTCATTTACACCACCTTCAATACGTGTGCTACGCCGGGATACCACATGTATAATCATTACTATCTCTAGCTGTGAGAAGTCATACAGATAGACAGTATGTATTTGGGAATCAGATCTAGAAAACGTGCAAGTAAATTCATAATCTACCGACAAGTACTACTTCTTATTGGTTATCTGTGCCATGTACCAAGCACGCGGATAAAGAAGATTGGATGGCCACCACGGTAGGGTAAAGAGGTTATAGAGTACATGATGAATGATAATAATCAACTTGGATCGGTCCAATTTCCTCCGACCATGAATACTAATACAAATGTATATACTACGTAGTCTGGGGAAGATGGGGGCTGTCCCGCCCGTGCGGCAGTAGGCCTCCGATAAGATATAACTCGGCATTTGTGGACAAGCTGGACTCACTATCTACTTGTGCACTCATCCCCCTTTCATAACTATACAATCAGGATGGACCCCAATTCCCTGCCATGTGATGATCCCCGACCCCTCTTCAGCAGATGACGAGGATGCGCAACTTGGGCTGAAGCGCATTTGTATGCTTAATTCTTGGCAGTTTCCCGGGCGCGCGGACATCCAGATCGGACTAATCTATACGGTGTATCCAATCCAGGACGGCTCCATGACACTTCGTCCCCTGTTCGGTCATTGGCGGATAGACTGATTACATCTGTGTTTCCATTGGATTGGCGTCATGTCGTATCGCAGCCACGGGAGCGCGCGGGGGATCATGTTTCTTGCTGGCAGTAGCGTTGATACAATATTCAAGGTACACGCACAATACAGCCAGTCAATACTCCCAATAGAAGAAGTGTGCATTGGATGCGTGGGGGAAAGGGGATTCAATCAGAAATGACGAGTGTCCGAACCACTGATCCCTCGCGATAAGGACCGTGTCAACTCGACTCGACTCATTTCACACGGCAAACACTATACCATTGTTCCTACACTAAGCTGGGATAGAATCCCGTTGATTAATATAAAAATGATTTTTTTCAACAATGGAGGCTTGGATCTCTTGACCGAGTGTGTTCTTTTTATCCCAGTTTACTAAATGGACGATCAACAGATTAGCAACGAGCAACATCCCATCAACAAACACTTCTATAACATGGCTACCTGTACCTGGTTCTGGGGGGAACCTTTACTTTTTTATGTAACGCCAACTGAACTGGGGTCCCGGATATTTTGTCCATTTTCGATCAAGATTTGCGACGTGTGATTGCGTCTGATTGGATATTCAATCTTCTATCTCAACGGCGTTGGTGCAGCAAGTAGAGTTTGAACCGCCCTTATCAGTTCAAATGTCTCCAACGGGACAGAAGCTATAGATGTGGCATGAAACTTGCAGTATGAGGCAGGGATTCGCGCTCCAGCCTCGAGAGATAAGGGAATTTGGTAGACAGTGGTCTAGTCCTCCCCTTCGAACACACTGGCGATAATGGGTTGGAACATGTTTAAGCTTATCTATCACATAGAGGGATATGCCGAGTAACATGCACGCATTGTTGTATATTGTCTTCCCTGCCAGGCGGTTTAAAATGATAAATGCAGCCTCGCGGCCCATTCTACGGGCAATTGTTTAAAACATTTCTTGTCGACTCTTCTTTTTGTTTGTTTTCTTGTCGTGGGTGTTTATTCGCCTTTTGTGTTCAATACCGATTTTGACACTCGATAACAAGACATCACCATGTCGTCGGAAAGCTTGCCGGCCATCACGGAGTGGCCCGACTACTACGACCAACCTCTCGGTGCTGACCCATTCAAGCAAGATGTCAATTCACCTTATAACAAGGTACGTTTGGGCTCTTGCCAAGGTCGACATGACTGCATTTAGGAAGCGAAAAAAAAAAAAAAACTCACACGGCATTCAATGAACAGGGCGATCTATGCTGGCTGCTCGTCTCCAGCGCCATGTGCTGGCAGATCACGCCAGCCATCGGCTTCCTCTACGCCGGAATGCACCGCCGCAAGTCGGCCCTGACGATGGTCTTCCAGTCCCTCTTCTGCGCCTGCGCCGTGGGCATCCAGTTCTGGCTGTACGGATACTCCATGTACGAGTCACAGACGAGCAACCCCATCCTCGGCAACCTGAGCAAGGGCGTCCTGCACAATGTTCTCGCCTACCCGAGCCAGGCCAACACGGACATCCCCGATATCCTATATGCCATGTTTGGCGTCACCTTTGTTTCCGCGACGGCCATGATCTTGGCTGGTGCTATGCTCGAGAGGGGCCGTCTCTTCCCCAGCATGCTCTTTCTTCTGTGCTGGACTACGTTTGTCTACTACTTGTTCGTATTAACCTTCCCCCGCAAGCTTCTAGATGAAATATTGAGCTGACAATATAAAAACATAGCCTCGCTTACTGGGAGTGGAACCCTTCCGGATGGCTGTACAAGCTCGGCGTCATGGACTTTGCGGGCTCGGGCCCCGTGCACATCGCGAGCGGCTTCGGCGCACTAGCCTGGTCGGTCATGCTGGGCAAGCGCAAGGATCCCATGGGCGAGAGCCTGCACGCCAAGATCCCTCACTTCCACGGACACAACCCATTCCTCGTGGGTATCGGCACCATCTTCATCTGGTTCGGGTGGCTGGCCTTCAACGGCGCCAGCACGGCCAACCTGAGCATCCGCAGCATCTACGCCGTCATGAACACCAACATGTCCGCCTGCGGCGGCGGCGTGGCCTGGACGCTGCTGGGGTACGCCTACTCTCGCAAGTTCAGCGTCGTCGGCTTCTGCTCGGGCATCATTAGCGGGCTCGTGGGCATCACCCCTGCCGCCGGCTTCGTGCCCGTGTACACGTCGTGCCTGATCGGGTGGCTAACCTCGACGGCGTGCTTCTACTGCGTGCGGTACAAGCACCTCATCGGCGTTGACGACGGGCTCGACATCTGGGCCATCCACGGCATGGGCGGTATCATCGGCGACATCATGACGGGTTTCTTCGCGTCCGGCTTCGTCAACGCCCTCGACGGCGTCACCACGGACAACCCTGGCGGCTGGTACGACCACAACTGGATCCAGATGGGGTACCAGCTCACTGGGGCCGTTACCTGTGCTGCCTGGAGCTTCTTCATCAGCTGCCTGCTGCTCTTTATCATCGACAGGATCCCCTACTGTCACCTTCGTGTCACCGAGGAGGAGGAGTTGGCCGGTCTTGACTCAAAGTATCTGACGGAGTCGGGCATCGACCTCTTTGGCATGGGCCAGTACATGAGCCCGCACGACACGGAAAGGTCACCCAGTATCCAGGGTGTCTCTCAGCCTGCCGTCGTGGCTGCGCCGTCGCCCCCTCCTGGGCAGAAGATTGAATAATTCAACAGTTATACCCATGGAAAGACCTTACAACCTAGGAGTATGAAGGGAGAATGATAATTGATAGCGGGCGTTTTATAGTGCGTTGATTTCACCTTTTACGGTGACACGTGCGTGGCGGACGGAAGTCGGCGCAAGTATGGTATGGCGTATATGGGGTTTCTTTCTTATTATTAGCAAATTATTTACACATTTTATATAATACCGCCATGCAGATAGTTCCCACATTCACCAGTGATCTTCAATTGTTTGGTGGGTTCATAACGTGGGGTTGTCTTCGGAACGGCCGGGAGTGCCATTGATGTCTCCCCCGGAGTGACACATGGCCGCATTTAGTCACGACCAGTCATTCATGTACGACCTCAGTTATTATAGATTGGCGACGCATTATGTGCGTGTTAGTAGTTGTTCTATAAAGGCCGCAATTGGTTAGTTTCATCGATCGTCTGTTCATTTTTGAATCTCGAGGGGGTTAGCACATGAAGCTTATTCCATCCGAGCAAGTCTGGTAGTGTCCGCTCGGGGCGTACATAAAGAGAACGTACATGTCGTCATAATCGCAAAACCTCAAAATGTCGCACCTCAAACTACCGAGACATTTCTCTCCATTTGATCGCAATACAATCAAGACACCGAGCAACTCATCTCATGTACAATGAAGGAGGCCATAGTCAGCGCAAACGCGAACGTCGTGATCCAGGACTCGCCGATCCCCACCCCGTCCGACAATGAGCTCCTGGTCAAGGTCGTGATCGCGGGGACGAACCCCAAGGATTGGAAGTTCCCTACCATCGAGACGCCTCATAACTCCGGGGACGACGTGGCCGGCATTGTCGAGGCCGTGGGACCGGGAGTGTGGGAGTTTGCCAAGGGCGACCGTGTCGCCGGGGTGCATGCATTTCCCGAGCCTGGTGGTGCATATGCCGAGTACGCCATTCTCCCCGCCCACCAGACCTTTCGGCTTCCGCCAAACATCTCTTTCGAAGAGGTATGAAGCAATCCCTGCATCCCCTTTAGACAAAAAAAAAAAGAAAAGAAAAAATGAAGAAAAGAGAAAAGAAAAAAAGAACAGCTCTGAACTAATTGGGAATGAAAAGGGCGCGACAGTCCCTCTGGCAGCTCTAGCCGCTGCCTTTGGTCTCTTCTACACCCTCGAACTTCCGTCTGCATGGAACTGCCAACCACGGCACCCGACACCGCTGCTTGTCTACGGCGCCTCATCAGCCGTCGGCTCCTACGCCATCAAGCTAGCCCTAGCATGCGGCATCCACCCGATCGTCGCCGTGGGCAGCGCCAACAGCAGCTTCGTCGAGCCGCTGCTCGTGGCGGAGGAGGGCGACGCCCTGATCGACTACACTGCCTATGACGACCCGCAGGACCTAGCCGACGTGATACAGGAGGCCTTTGAGATGGCAGGCGTGCACGAGGGCCGCACCCCTTACGCCCTCGACGCCATCTCCATACCAGGCACATTCGACAAAGTCGTTTCCAGGGCCATGGCCGGCCCGCCCATCAACGGTCGCAAGCCGCATCTCGCCGTCGTGCTCCCGGGCGAAGACTACAGTGCTGTGGATGATAGTATCCAGGTGTCTGAGATGTATACGGGTGTCGCGCACCAGGGTGGTGACGTGGGTAGGAGGTTCGCCTATCTTGCCTGTCGGATGTTTTCGCTGGGGCTGAGCGAGGGCTGGCTGCGGCCTCACCCGCACGAGGTACGCGAGGAGGGTCTCGAGGCCCTGCAGGATGTGCTACAGTTGTCTATGCGGGAAAAGATACACGGGAAGACGATTGTGCTTCGGATAGCAAAGGAGTGAGTGGGGGGGGTTTGTGGAATCATGCATATTACAGGTTGTCGTTTCCGATCGCATTCGAATTCGCGTTCGACAATAATACTGGGTCAATTTTCTCTTGGGTTCAATGTCAGCCTGGTAGTAATAATTGATCGTACGACGGGATGGGATACCCGAGTACGGAGTGGGTTTACACGGTGAGGGCGGCGGGGCGGAGACTTTGATTGATGCGCCTCCGTTTGATCCAGCGAAATGGGCCGGGGACTGTGATGACGGAGCGAACAATAAATATGGCTTTATTAATAGATGACTGGTTCATTGGTAGAAGTCTAGGGGAAGGAAGGTGTAGACGTTGTCAATCCCGAATACGAGCGCGTCCCGAATTCGAGATAGAACGGACTATGTGGGTCAGATCTCCAGACTAGCACATCCCTGGCTCTGCGAAATCAGGGAATAGCACGGTCATCTGGTGAATAATATGAGTTTTAAGAGGTTTAGAGGGGTAAATGGGGATTTCGGTTTGTCTTTCTTCTCTCAAGTTAATGTTATGGTTATATCGGTTGAAGAACCGTGTTGAATAAGTTGTGTTATATGAAATATCTGACTGATCACATAAACTTGTACTCGGACATGACTCTAGATAGAAGAACAAGTACGAGTAGAGTCCACACCTTTTTCCATTGAATGCCGATCCATTGCCAAGATTATGAAATGATACATACGAGTCCAGTGTATGATAGCCCTACCCGATTACGCCAGACGTATTCGCATTCGTTATGGATGGATGAATGATACAACGCCTCAATCTCCAAGAACGTTTTTTCCCCTTTCTGGGTCCGCCTTTCTCCTCTATGGTGTCCAGTTCTTTTCTCTACTATAATAGTAACCCTTTCTCCCTGATCCTTTCCTCTTTCTCCATTTCCTGTTTTCCACCCAGGATCAATATCGATTTCAACAAAATCAACACGCCGCGTGCACATTTCAACCATGGACGCCGCATCAAGCCGTTATACGGCTGTGTACAATGAGCTGGAGAACAGATGGCCTGTTATCGCCATCACGACCAGTGTGCTTGTAGCATCACTCATCTTGCCTCGTTTCCTCGGGAGCGACCCTCTGGCTGCTATCCCTTTCGTGGGAGGCGGTCGCATTGCGTGGTTGAAGAAAGGATGGCTTGTGTATATCGAGGGCTATACAAAGGTGAGCCGCTTACTTCCGCTGTTCCGCGCGAGAAGATTTCCACTTGGACGATACGCTGACAATTCCTTTCCTATCTAGTTCAAAGACGGCATTTTCAGAATGACTACATCCAGCAGTAAGTCCGCAATACTGAGCCCGCACATGTTCTTTTTAGAGACTTCTTACTCACCCTCTTTAAATCCAGGAATTCCCGTGGTCATGGTCTCGCCTCGCTTCCTCAACGAACTCAAGAAGATGCCCTCGAGCGTGTTGAGTTTTGGAGAAGCCATCGATGAGGTTCGCATGTCCCTGTCCGTCCTGTTATACACGAGCACACCATAAGCAAAGCTGACTCGTTCTATAGAGCATGGAAACGAAATACACGTGTATGGAAGGCGAAACGCCATCCCTCCCTCACACCGTTAAGAACTCCCTGACACCAGCACTGGGTAATGGCCCTTCTCCCTGAAAGCCCCAAATCATACCACGAACTAACAAACGAGTAAAATAGTCCGTCTGAACCCCATCATATCGGAAGAAGTCGTCGATTCGATGCGTCTAGAACTCCCCCAAAGTGGCGAGTGGACCGAGGTCAACATCTACAACAAGCTTCTGCGCGTCGTGGCCATGGCCTCGGGTCGCGTCTTCGTTGGGCCCGAGTTGTGTCGCAACGAGGAGTACCTCGACTCGTCTATAAACTACACCATTGATGTCATGAAGGCCGTATTCTTCATCAAGCTTATGCCCGCGTGGCTCCGTCCCATCTGTGCCAACTGGCTGCCCCAGGTGCGCAACCTGCACAAACGCATCCAGAAGGCCGACGAGGTTCTGCGCCCTATCGTCGTGGCTCGTCAGAAGGCTGCTGCCGAGGATCCAGACTACCAAAAGCCTGATGACATGCTGCAGTGGATCATTGACTCTCAGGGGAAATTCGGTGAGAGGGACGACAAGGCCCTGGCAAAGGATCAGCTCGGTATCAGCTTTGCTGCTATACACACTACGTCGATTACTACGACTAATGCGTGAGTTGCCAATCTCGTAACCTTGAAGGAACGAAAACTCTTGAATATGTACTGACATGAAATGTTCTTCAAGATTCTACTGTCTTTCCGCTATGCCCGAGCTTATCCCGACTCTTCGCGACGATATCCAGGAAGCTCTCGCCGAGTCCGGTGGTGTTTTTACCAGCTTAGCCATGCAAAACATGAAGAAGCTCGACAGTTTCCTGATGGAAATCAGCCGAGTTTACCCCCTTTCTGCCAGTAAGCATTTCTTTCCCTGTCGGCCAGTTAATCACGCCCCCATTAACCGGTGAATTCAATTTTCAGCCACCTTCCAGCGCAAGGTCCTTCAGCCCTTCACCCTATCCAACGGACAGACCATCCCCGCCGGCGTCATCATCGAGATCCCTGCCGCGGCAGCAAACCTAGACAAGGACATATACGAGGACGCAGACGAGTTTGATGCGATGCGCTACTACAAGCTCCGCAAGTCCAGGGAGGCTGGAGCTTCGACGGGTGCCACGGCCGCCGACGTGGTGTCCAACAGCCAGTCTGTCAGTGTAAGCTCTACAGCTCTAACGTTTGGCTACGGCAAGCATGCCTGCCCAGGACGGTTCTTCGCCATCAACGAGATCAAGATGATCATGGCAACGGCCATTCTGCACTATGAGTTCAAGAATGTCAATGGTCAACCGGAGCGTTACAAGAACACGCGGATTGGATCATCTGTAAGTCGACTTTTCTCCTTTCATTTACCCCCATTTTCGAATGATGACAATGGCTGACATGATTCTGTTAAAGTATGTTCCTGATTCGAGCAAGACCATTATGATACGAAAGCTGTAGAGGGGCCCGAATGGTCATACTATATAATAGACATTAGATATTGATCAACCATAATAGAGAATATAGCACTGTTACCACAAAGAGGCCGCCAAATGGGTGCCAAAAGGCTGTACTTAGAGAGCATGGGACCACCATCACAGAGTTCCGTCCACCTTACACTCGACCGTTTCGCTAAACAGAATCCCGACGTCGTTGAGTACTATGGTCGACCTGAACGTATATTGGGGGACGATGAATTAATGATTACATGCATATTCAAGCTTTTACCTTGCACGGTGCCCGTGAACGACGCTACATGTACAATTGACAATATGACACATTGTGGAAAACGAAATCTTGGAAATATCATGAAGCAGGACCGATCTCCTGCACCTACCCTCGAGCTTACATGTACGTGCATATGCAGGGCTCAAAGGGAAGGTGCCACCCTCCAGCCCCCCTTTGCACATCGTGTACCCATTAAATATCCTGTTTGCCTGATGTTGTTTCTCACCACCACCACCAACAATTTTATAACCATCACCCCGATCCTCGAATACAAGCACATATACATATTTTACAAGACGCAAGCATGGGTGGGCAGTTTTCATCCAATGTGCCCTCTCACGGCGCAAATCACCAATCTTACACGCAAGAGGGCTGGCCAAACGACCCCCACGTCCGGCGCAAAGAGCAGCTCAAGTCGATACGGTCCAAATATCTCAAGCCTTGGGATGATTTTCAAGGCGCTTACATTGAGTCTGAGCGCCTCTTGAAGACATCGGGGATCCATATCTCGCAAATGGATTTCGAGACGGGAATACCAGAGTCTGGAGAGCAATTCATCTATCCAATCCGCCTGGAAGTCATGGAAGAGGCGATTGCCAAGACAGATACCTAGGAGGGGTGGCTGCCCTACGACTTCTTGGACGTGGCAAGTGCAAATACGGAGTTGAATCGCGACGCCCAACAGGAGGCTTTATGGCTGGGCCTTTTTCTCTACACACTTCTCACCTGTGGCCTCTACCGAGACGTCTACCGTGGCTATCACACGCGTGAATCGCGTACAGCCTTCATACCCAGTCACTCTTCGTGGCGCCTCTCGCGGTACGTCGCGCCTGTTTGCGCGATGAAACGAATGATACCACATGTTTGTGCAATCAGCTAACCAAGACTTGGGCCCTAGCAATCATCTGAGTCGTCTCCAACGCTTGAACCCTGTTTCCGGCAGGGTTGAATGGGCGGCCCACGTCATCTCCCGAGTCGGCTTCCCCAGCGCCGACGACGATCTCTCTACTTTCAGAGTCAACCCGACGAAGCCACATATCTCATGCTTCGTCACAAATAAAAATCCCTTCATTGGAAACCTCTTGACCACGCCCGAACTGATCATCATCATGTGGCTTGCTCACGACCAGGCGTCGAGGGATGAGTACATCGGCCACAACATCTATCCTGTAAGTCCGCACGCCACTTGGACCACCACGTTGGACTTGCTGCATCGTAATGGGACATGCATCATGGGACATGGCGAGGGACGTGTGCTGACTGGACATATAATTGTGTCGTATGTTACACTCCAGGTGACTCTTTTCAGCGCATACTTCAGATACATTCGCGTCGTCCAGGGCGTCCTCAACGTGAGCAACCAGACCTTTGAGATACGCATGACAGATGTGAAAAGCTTCTTCGGGGGATGCAGAGATAACGAGTTCAATTTCATGAACACCCTTGGATGGCTTGTTGGGGTTCCTCTTGGAAACACCACACTAGTATCATAAAGTCGTCGACGCAGATGTTTCCTTTTGTGTTCACGGAGCGGGAAGGGCACCTCACATTGAGTCTTTGGGCGGGCAACGAGCGAAGCACAACATGTATACCTATACTCCTGTCTCTGTAGAAAGCGTACTATCTTATCTATTATTTCAATACAAAAGAAAGCGCATTTTTTTGTAAACGTATGACCCCAATGTATCACGACGAACTTTGAGCCTCCACGAAATGGCTATACATTCCCCCTGCCCGTTGGCCATATGATCCGACTGACATCGCCTTTGCTCCAGTAACCGTAACCATTGTCCTGCCAAACCTTGGCCCGCTGGTCAAAAGAGTCCTCCATTGCTTCCCATTCCGGTCCATGAGATGGCCTGTTCTTCTCTACTGGATGGTCGATGGCGTTGAGAATCTTGTCGTCGTCGATACGTTCCCAGTCCCAGAAGACGTAGGCGCACTCGCGAAGCCAAATGTTTCGGTCGAGCATGTAATGCGAGTCGGGATACTCGTTGTCGTGTACAGCACGCCAGACCTCAAATGGGCCCTTGTCGGCACCACTACCGGCTCGGAAGTGCGCCTTCAATGCTTCCGCGCCCTCGTCCCCAAGTGGTGGTGAGATTTCGTCACCCCACAGGGATTCGAGAAGAGCATACGGCAGGTTGATTCTATTGCCTGTGAACGCCTTGTCCAGCATCTCCACCTTGACATCGTAAGAGCTGCGGATGAGCTTGTGCGTGAAGGCAACGCCCTGTGCGATCTGTATGGTTCTGAACTTAGTTTCATGTCTCGCTGTTAGAGGGTACTCTTGGAAGCCTGCATACCCAGGCTTGAATGTCGGAATTCTCATGGCCAGTCGTCAAGTAATCCACAGAGTATACGCCGAACACAACTTCGTGTGACAGTGGCTCACGAGCAGCTATGCAGTTTAGGGAGTTAGTCACTTGCCAACCAGCTTTCCAGCTCACATCTGCGGGTCTCTCACCTTGAGCGAATCTTCCCTCGAGATACTCCTGTACACAAGCAATCTGCTCGTTTTCCCACGGTGGATGCTTCCAGAAGAATAGCGAGCCAGAGTTCGCCTCAAAGGATTCCGAGTAGTCACTTAGGTTTGTACCACGGCAGAGAGTGTAGAACAACTCCATCCTGTAGAAAGCGCGACAGAGTCGAAGATATTCCTCCTCCGACAAGGAAAAGGGTTGCCCTTGGTATGCATCGTCGCCGACGGCGTGTTGGCAAAGCTGGGACCAAGCTCCTTTGGCGAAGTCTGCCACAAACTCATCGATGACATCGTATGTGCGGGCCATGGCCAGCAATTTCTCTGGTGCAAAGGTGTCGAACTCGGCCTTGACCTCTTCGGGCTGCTCGTATAGCAGGCCCAACAAGGAAGATGCGGAAATTTGGGGGGCAGTGGAGGCTATGTGTACGGCGACGGCAAGTGGTATCAGGGATGGGGGTATGATGTTCCTGAGCACCTTCAGCTTTATATGGGGGACTTCCTTGAACGCGTTGTGGAAATGGCGACAGGACAGCAGTGCTGCCCCCAGTGTGCCCATCCCATCGACGTTGCCTAGAATCACAGCAACTACCTCCAGGGGGAAATCGTATATTGTCGTAGACATGATGGAGTGATATGAAGAGAAAAGGGTTGTATTCTAGACAGAAAAGCGTGACAGGAATCAAAATATGTGATGAACAGGTGAGAAGTGACAACGTTGGTTAGAAGTGTTCAAAGGTGGAAGATGTCGATCCATAAGCTGCAGGCGGGGCACACACAACGTCTTACGCCCTGCAAGGGCGGTGCACGATGTGAATTTCCTTTCGCGATTGCAGATGTGTGAGGAAGATGGGGGAAAAAAAGAAGAATATGATGATGATGATGATGAAGAAGATTATGAAGAAAAAGAAGAAGAAGAAGAAGAAGAGGAGGAGGAGGAGGAGGAGGAGGAAAAACGAAGGAGAGGCGAGGGAAAAAGGTGAGCCCAGAGTGAATTGTCCTTCTACTCGTCAAATGCCCTGCAGGCACAGTGGTAGCATGCCATACCATTCTATATCCCTATGCAGTCACTAATTCCGCACAAGAATATTTCCATTCACCTCTTTCTCTTTGCATTCACCTCCGTGAAATTCACTGTTCTTTTTTTGGGGGGGTGAATTTCCGACCGGTCTAGAGGGAGGAGGTTGATGCTTTCCGAGTGACTCAGCGTTTGCCCCCATGCTCCCCGGCTGTGCGAGGTCGACAGGCAACAAGGGCACACGCACATTCTGAACCGAACAGGACTCTGATATTTAAAGAAGTTTACTCGACCAGAGTCCCAACAGAATCTGCTTCTTATGTGCATTTGTTTTCCTCTTCCTGTCTTCCTCTTCTTTCTTCATCGACAAACAAGACGTTCGATGCTTCAACGAAAACAGCCATGAAGATTGCAACCTGCTAGCCGTGTTGAAAAGCCCACACACAATGGCTTACTGCGGTCGATGTGACATGGAATTTGACTCCATCAAGGACCGTTATCAATACCAGCAAGGCTCGGGAAATCACTTCCTCTGCTATGAACGTCCCTAGGGTTCTAGCAATGATTTCGTCTTAGGGGGATCTGGAGAAGAACATGGATGATATCCACCACTGCTGCACCCAGTGCAACAAGTTCTCCAGGCGATATCACGATGTGAGGATGCACAAGACGGACAAGCACAGCATGTGCGGCATCTGCAAAAGGTACTTTAGCTCTCGGAACATTGTCAGACAGGTAAGATCATTGTGAACCTCTCCTCTCTATCGCATACTGGTAATGTTACCCTCGGGGAGGGGAGCTGATATTGGAGTCTTCAATCACAGCATGTCCGGATGCACACCCCCAGGTTCATGGACTGCATCGGCCAGTGCGAGAGAGGCTTCTCAACCTTTCCGGACATGCTCCTCCACCTTGAGCAAGGCGAATGCCCCAGGCCTGGCTTGGACAGGAAAGACATCAATATAGTTGCCGAGGAGTCTTGCCAAATCTATCATGGTACAAACAACGGCGCCCACCTTTTCCATTGCCCGACGTGAACGTGTCAAGTTTCAGCCATGAGTGTCCTGCTTCAGCATGTCGAGAAACCCTCGTCGTCTCTCTGGGGAGGTTTTCGAACGGCGTTGAAGAATCTCATTGCCTCGGGAACGGAATATGATGCGAAGTATTAGACTCGCAGACCTCCCTTTCTCAAGTTGTTGAGAGCGAGCATTGCTACCGCTGTGTATTCGGGATAGCGTTTTGGCAAGGAGCACTGTGGTTTCATTGACACGGCAGTCGAGCTTCAACGGCAACTGAGTGAGAAGGAACAGGAGGAGATGGGCTCGACAACAGCTTGGGCGTTTAATTTTGTTTTCATGATGAGCTTAGCGATGGCCTGCTGATGATGGCAAACAGTTGGTATAATTGAGGTATAATCGGGGGCTTGTGCGAGATATGGACGTAATTAAAGGACGATGACGACGTTGCTAAAGGTACCGATGGTAAATACAATTGAAACAGTTAAGAATCGAGTAAGTTGCGTAGATGACATGGGTTCGAATGTAACATTTGACAGAGTAACATGTAGGCCGGGGGGGAGTGAGGATTCACGACTGCATCTGGATGTTCCTCGGTGACGTCACGGTATGTGGTCGTAGAGTGTGCAAGAGGGCAGTAAGTATTGATTGACATGGTAAGAGAGATATTGAAAGGGGAGAAATGAGGCATCGAAACTGACAGAGTACCAGGTGATCCCTTTCAAACCATTCTTACTCTATTCCCTCTTACCAAGAATATCGTGCCCCTCGTCGTCTCATCTACTAGTACTACTCCGCAGAGTTCTCGTGTTGTCGATACGATGGCTCGCGGGGCAGAAGGCGGTATGCCCCACCAACGGGGCCACCAGCATGCACCCGCTGTACATGTTCCCCAACGTGGATCGAAGTGGAGGCTGGGGATCGCGATTGAAGTGGCCCGCATGGGTGATGGGTTTGAATCGAACCATGTCCCATGGGGGGGACCATGGGGAATAATCGCTCAAAATCATCGTGGAATATGCTGTGTACAAGGTAGAAAAAGAAAAGGTCTGGATGGGCCGATGGGGAAAGACATGGCTTTGAATCCTTGACACAAGGGGAAGAGAGAGATAGAGAGAGAGTACGGAGTAGTATATGTATTAATAGAAGAGATTGGGTGCAGTAGTACCTTGGTAGTAAGCGTGGTTGGAGATGTTGGTGTGAGTGGGCAGTCGCCCGGTTTCGTCCATCGCGCCTACCTTGTTTTTTTGTATGTTGGTCAGTCACACCAGCTTGCCGTGCACGTAGTCGTCATCATCTACTATTTTTTTTTTTGTTCTCTCTTTTTTCTCTCTCCCTGTTTTCTCCCATTAATACCTGTACCTGTCTTGGTGCCTGACCTCGATCGTCTTCACTTTTGCTTGTTTCTGTCTATTTGGCTCCCCCCTCCTTCGTTTGAATACTCGACACACCAAACCCCCACGTTCCTCCGGTGGTGCCGTCACATCAGCAAGCCAATAGTCGGACCACTCCAGTTGGGCTGCGTGTCTCAGGCTAAGCGCGGGGCCAACTCCAAAATCCAACTGCTCGCTTGCTTCCATTTTTCTACTCAGCATGATACCACGAACAATCATGACCAAAGACGTTTATCTGCTGCCTCTCAATGATAATGGCTCGCCCCAGATCTCGAGCGAGTACATTTACATTGCACCCCGTGGTGACGAGCCTGTCATCGTTCGCTTTACAATTGAAGGTACCTCCTCCATATGTCGTCATGGCAGCCTTTGGGTCAACATCCCCGACAAAGGTGTCGAGTTTCGCCGCGACAAATTCAGGGAGTACAAGTAAGATACCTTTCTCATAACCACTGCTGTCATTCATATATCCATATCTTGCTAAAACGTATCGCACCAGGCTCTCGCCGGATTTCAATCGCACTCTAGAGGTGTCAATCCCCATCTACGAAGCAGGAGCTTACGCATTCTACACTACCTACGCCGAGCTTCCCGAGCTGAGCCCTCGTCTTCCTAACGATGACACAAACGGTGTCATTCCCAAGGATGCTCTCAAACAGACTCCCCTCTACTACATTGATGTCGCGCCCCGGTTGAAGCTTGACGGATCCCCGCTTCCCCTCCCGGCTCTCTCAATCTTCTCCGTCATCAGCAAGTTCATGGGCAAATACCCCACCGACTGGGAGCGCCATCTCGGTGGCATCAGCGATCGTGGATACAACATGATACACTTCACCCCACTCCAGATCCGCGGTTCTTCCAATTCGCCGTACAGCCTGTACGACCAGCTCGGCTGGGACCCCGCCTGCTTTCCCGCCGGCGAGAAGGATGCCAAGCTCATGGTGGAAAGTCTTGAGAAGAAGCACTCTCTGCTGAGCCTGACGGACATTGTCCTCAACCACACGGCTAACAACACGGGTTGGCTTGAGGAGCATCCCGATGCTGGATACAATCTCAACACTGCGCCCTGGCTTGAATCTGCCTATGAGCTCGACACTAAGCTCCTGGAGCTCAGCACCAAACTGGAATCCCTCGGCCTTCCCACCGACATCAAGTCTACTGATGACCTCATTAAAATTATGGAGGCCGTCAAGAGCCATGTTCTCGCTGAGATTCGTCTCTGGGAATACTACGTGCTCAACGTGGACCGCGATGCCGACCTGGCCGTCGAGTGCTGGATTGCAGGAAAGACGCAGTCGACCCAGGACATTCCCGACTTTTCAGAAAGACTGAGCGACCTTGAGGCGGGTAAACTGGAGGCACAAGTTGAATTCCTCCGCAAGTATGCTCTTACCGGCAATGACAGGCTCGGTGAGCGATTCCGCCGGCGCGTCGAACCTGGCCTACTGGCCACTGTTCTCTCGTTGATGGCTGGCAAGTACGCCGGTCCGGACTCTGATTCACCCGACGAAGGATTTGTACGTGGAAAGGCAGTTACGATTTTGGAGACTCTGAACCTCCCCTTCTACAAGGAGTACGACAGCGATGCGGACGAGATCATGGACCAAACATTCAATCGTATCAAATACCTTCGCCTCGACGACCACGGCCCCAAGTTGGGACCTGTCACCCTTGAGGACCCGCTGACCGAGCCGTATTTCACACGACTCCCCAAGAACGACAAAACGGCAAAGCACCCGCCAAGAGACTTGGCCCTTGTCAATAACGGTTGGGTGTGGGGAGGCAACGCCTTGGTCGACCATGCTGGTCCTGATGTGCGCGTCTATCTTAGACGAGAAGTCATTGTGTGGGGTGACTGCGTGAAGCTTCGGTACGGATCAGGCCCCGAGGACAGCCCGTTCCTGTGGGAGCATATGACCAAGTACGCACGGATGCTGGCCACATATTTTGCAGGCCTGCGTATCGACAACTGCCACTCCACCCCTCTCCACGTGGCTGAGCACATTCTAGACGAGGCCCGCCGGGTGCGACCTGACCTCTACGTTGTGGCTGAGCTATTCACTGGTTCCGAAGAGATGGATTATCTCTTTGTAAAGCGTCTTGGAATTAGCTCTCTTATTCGGGAGGCCATGCAAGCCTGGAGCACCGGTGAACTCAGCCGTCTTGTTCACAGGCACGGTGGTCGTCCCATCGGAAGCTTCGAGGTGGACGAAGTCGTCAAGTCGGACTCGAAGACCTCGTCGGGTGCCAATGGAAATGGCGTTAGTCACAAAGACACCAATGGGGAACTTTCCAGGGAAATCATCCGGACTATCAAACCCACGCCAGTCCACGCCCTCTTCATGGACTGTACGCACGACAACGAGACGCCAGCCCAGAAGCGGGATGCCCGCGACACGTTGCCAAATGCCGCCCTTGTCAACATGTGCTCGAGTGCGACGGGTAGTGTGATGGGATACGACGAGATCTACCCTAAGCTGGTTGATCTTGTCAACGAGACCAGGTTGTACACTTCGCAGTCTTCAAGCTCCAAGTCGGTGGAAATTGGGGGTGGAGAGAACGGCATTGGTGGAATCAAGAAGCTTTTCAACCAGATCCACACAATCATGGGCAAAGACGGGTACGACGAGACTCACATCCACCACGAAGATCAGTACGTCACTGTCCACCGAGTCCATCCCGAGTCGAGAAAGGGTTATTTCCTGATTGCGCACACGGCTTTCCCTGGGTATGGTGATGGAAACGGAGAATTCAACCCTGTCCATCTTACGGGAACAAAAGTGAAGCACATTGGAAGCTGGAAACTCGAGGTCGACTCTACACAAGAGGCGGTAGAGAAGACCCTGAGCGATGAAAAGTATCTGCGGGGCCTCCCGAGCCGAGTGGTCGATGTTCGCGGTATCGGCATCCAGGCTGACGGAGACGATACGACCATCACGATTCCCAGCCAGTTCCCACCTGGAAGTATTGCTCTGTTCGAGACATGGATCCCCACAGCGGAACACTCATCTGGCCTGGATAACTATGTCACCACTGGAGCTGATGAGGCCATGAGCCAACTTGACTTGGTCGATCTCAACTTGCTCCTATATCGATGCGAGGCTGAAGAGCTGGACTCGAGCGATGGGAAGACTGGTGTCTACGACATCCCAGGTCATGGCAAACTTGTGTACGCCGGCTTGCAGGGGTGGTGGAGTGTCCTAGAAGCGATCATCAAGAACAATGATCTAGCTCATCCACTCTGCCAAAATCTTCGTGATGGCCAGTGGGTGCTGGACTACATTGTCGGTCGGTTGGAACAGTTCAGCAAGGACGAGAAGCACAAGCGATTGAGTGAACCTGCCGGGTGGCTCCAAACGCGCTTCCATGCGATCAAGCGAACACCTAGCTTCCTCCTCCCGCGATACTTTGGTCTTGTTCTCCGGACAGCGTACCTTGCAGCAACCAGGAGGGCAGTTCAGCTCATGAATTCTCATGTCCAGAATGGCCAATGGTTCCTTCAGAAGCTCGCGCTCGTCAGTGTACAGCAGACAGGCTACGTAAAGTCGGGATCCCTGTGGCCCAAGGAGCTTGTCCCATCAATTGCTGCGGGGTTGCCGCATTTTGCTGTCTCTTGGGCACGTTGCTGGGGACGAGATGTCTTCATCTCCATTCGTGGGCTGTTCATTGGAACTGGACGCTTCGACGAAGCCAAGGAGCACATTGTCGCCTTTGGTAGCGTCTTGAAGCATGGAATGATTCCCAACCTCCTGAGCAGCGGCGATGCTCCGCGCTACAACTCTCGCGACTCTATCTGGTTCTACATCCAAACCATCCAGGACTATATCAAACTCGCGCCAGAAGGGACGAAGCTGCTGCAGGCAAAGGTCCCGAGACGTTTCCTTCCGTATGACGACACCTGGTTCCCGTCCGATGACCCCCGCGCCTATTCCAAGGAGAGCACCATCGAGGACATTATCCAAGAGGCACTCCAGAGGCACGCATCTGGAATGAAGTACAGAGAGGCCAACGCCGGTCCCCAGATCGACTCGCAGATGCGGGATGAGGGGTTCAATCAAGAGATCAAGGTCGACTGGGATACAGGCATCATCTTCGGTGGCAACCAGTTCAACTGCGGCACTTGGATGGACAAGATGGGCGAGAGTGAAAAGGCCGGCTCCAAGGGCATCCCCGGAACGCCTCGCGATGGCGCCGCTGTCGAGATCACAGGTCTCCTATACAGCAATCTCCAGTGGCTGTCAGGGCTTCACAAGCAAGGCCAGTATGCCTACGGCGACGTCAAGACGGCGGATGGCGCATCTGTGTCTCTGTCGGACTGGGCCAGCCGCATCAAGGCCAACTTTGAGAAGTGCTACTTTGTGCCAGTGTCACCCGATGACGACACCAAGTACGACGTGAACCCAGGTGTTGTACACCGACGCGGAATCTACAAGGATCTGTACAAGTCGGGCAAAGAATACGAGGACTACCAGCTTCGGTGCAACTTCCCCATTGCCATGGCTGTCGCGCCGGATCTCTTCGACCCGGAGCACGCTCTCGAGGCGCTCTGCATCGCCGACAAGGCCCTCAGGGGACCGACAGGCATAGCCACGCTGGACCCAGAGGACTACGGCTACAGGCCATACTACAACAACAGCGAGGACAGCACCGACTTTGCGACTAGCAAGGGCAGAAACTACCACTCTGGACCTGAATGGCTGTGGCCGACTGGGTTTTTCCTGCGCGCACTTCTCAAGTTTGACCTCAAGAGGAGAACCACAACGGCAGGACGCATCGAAGCCTTCCAGCAAGTGACTCGGCGTCTGGCTGGTTGCAAGCAGATGATTAAGGACAGCGTCTGGGCCGGACTTACGGAGTTGACGCAAAAGGACGGAGAGCACTGTCCTGATTCGGTACGTTTTGAACTTGTGCTTGTGTGAATATGTGTGTCTTTGACTAACCTTTATGTGTGTTTCTAGAGCCCGACGCAAGCCTGGTCAGCAGGATGTCTGATTGATTTATACATGGACGCTGCGACTGAGCAAGGAAATGAGGCGACAATGACGAAGTAGTAGTTCAGCTTTGTTTTTTGGGTGGAGGAGGTTGATGGTCTAGCACGTTTTTAGTCATATACATGGAACATGAAGTATATTGTTTGTCGTCACAATTTGTTGTTTTTCCCTTTCCACTATAATTGCAAGACTGTGGAAACGACGAAAAAGAAAGAAAAGAAAAAAGCAAGAGGACTGAATGTGTGTTTTAGCTTGGAGTGCTTGGGTGCTAGAAAATGACATGGGTAAAATGGATAAAGTTGGCCATGGCGAACATCTCGATGGCAAGAGCCCAAGACAATGTGTGAGACGGGTGGATGAGAGGTGGTCCAAGGGCCAAGGCTGAAGGTATATGAAACATTTACATTAGTGGTTTTGGTTCCGCGTAGGACTGTACTCGTAGTGTATGTGTGTCTGTGGGAAACATTGCCAAGCGATGGTAGTTACATGTATGCTTTCAATGTTCTTTGCTCGGTAGAGTCACACAGGTAGTAAAGATAAGTTTGGCGGTAAAGCTAAGAGAAAGTAACGCCGGATTTGAAAGCCTGCATGTGCCCTTTGTTCTTTTACAGTGACCCCCGATGAAACAGGAAACAGCTGTGTAAGCGGTAAACAATGCCTATAAGCAGAATAGAAACAAAGAAACGGTGTTTTTCGAAAATCATGAAACGCCGTAGGGGTCATTACATGTATATGCTCAACGGATGCTAAGACGTTCAATAGAGGGAAAGTCAGAATGCAAAGACAATCAGAATGAAAAGAAGTCAGAATAGAAAAGGAAGACAGTCAGAATGAAAAAGACAGTCAAGATGATAGAGCAACGTAAAAGTGTGTCCTCTGCATATCAAAACATGGAGGTTATTGTATAAAAATTCAAAGAGTAAGGAATATAAAAAAAAATGATATAAAAAGTTATAAAAACGCCAAGTCGTAGCTTTGTCAAGAGATTTTTTCAATAACAGAAAAAAAGAGGAAAAGTAAACGGAAAGAACATGAAGAAGAAGAAGAAAAGAAAAAGAAGAACTGAAAAGAGAAACACCAAGACTAAGATCTTCCAGTCCATCGTCGAATCTTTTCCGAAGGAGGTGAAGATAGACCACTCTGTCCAGCGGGGGTAGACCGTCTAGCAGGGTCAGCCCCGGGTGCTCCTGGTGCGCCGCCGTCACCGGCAACGACGCCTCCCTCGGGGGAGATGCCACCGGGGTTCTTGAGGTTGTACTTTTGCTGCTCCTTCTTCTTGAGGTAGCGACGACGGAAGATGCATGCTCCCACCCAGATACCTATGATGGCGACGACGAGGATGACGAGCATGATGACCCATCTCCAGTGGTTCGAGAGCCTGGGAGGAACAGTCAGCATATGATTCGAGGAAAGCGAATAGTTATAAATACAAAGAGGGAGGGG
>FYEV01001777.1:70756-111266 GCA_900188565.1 Geosmithia flava
GGGGGGGGGGGGGGGCGTGTGGTTGTGTGGGTGTGTATAGAAGGGGAGGAGGAGAGATGGACAATAATACGGGAAAATAAAGTCATACAGGAAGAGAGGGAAGTGGCCCTGGAGAGAGAAAGCCCATGGCCATGCCCCAGTACGAGTAATACCCTGTAATACTTCTTCTTTCAGGTGCTAACCTTACAGCAGTGCTAATACTAGTAGTAGTAGTAGTAGTACGAGTACGAGTCCAGTACGAACGAGTACATAGAAGAGGGGATACGAGTACATACGAGACGACGGCTGGGGAGGGTATCACCTGATGGAGGAGTGTTAGCACTTCTCATACAAATATCACCAATTCTGCTAACACGACGATACCACCATGAGTCGGTCCCTTGGCGTGCTTGGCAAGGTCTCTCTTGGTGCCGATTTATCCCACAGGCCAGTCCACAGGGCACAGGGTCAGTCCACAGGGTCAGTCCACAGGGTCAGTCCACAGGGCCAGTCCAACCCACCCACACCTTGATCTTGTTTTTCTTCTTCTTTACGAGTTTTTCCAAGCATAGACAGACCCATGGAGCTAAAATGGTATTTCCTAGTGGTCATGGTTGTCTTGTCAACTACTCCGTAAAGTCCAACATATATAGCAGTACTACAGTACTACCAACAGTAGGATAACACAGCTTCATGTTCTTCTCTTCTGTTCAAGTCTCGTACTACTACGACTACTACTACTACTACTACCACTACACAATCTACTAATACCCGTGAAAAGATAAACATGGGGGCTCCACTCTCCGCTCACGTATCGTATGGGTCCCGCCGTATTCCATATACGAGCGATGGGGGGGGGTGTGTGCCAAGTCAGTTTTGTTGTTGGTTTCCGAGAGGAGGACTCAAGAGGGAAAGGGAAAGGGAAAGGGAAAGGGAAAAAAAAGGAACCCTTTGCCAAGGAAAACCCTGCCTGGAATCTCACGCGCCATTGCTCGTATTTCGATAAATGGTCGTAGTAGCACAGAGTACGAGCATGAGTAGCAGCTGCAATTCCTACTCGTACAGGTATGAAGAGTCGACCTGAATTTGCCTAATTGACCGGGGGTGGCGCAGCACAACCTCGCATCGTAGCATGGAAAAGGCAGAGAGAAAAAGGAAAAAAAGAGAAAGAAAAAAAACACCAGCCCTACCTACTCTAGCAGTTTGCTCCGAGCTATTATCCCCATTATATGGCCTGTTCCTGAATCTGCATTATTTTTCTCGGGTTTTGCCGAGTGGGAGTATCTGTACGAGTACAGGTAATGGCCTTTTATCATTTCCATCATCATCACCATCACCATCACATGATAATAGTAATACTACTACTACTACTGCTAGTACTCTAAAAGAGGCCTCGTAAATTACTCTGTCTGACGTGAATCTAGACTGGACTTACTCGTACAGGTACTCCGTACAGGTCTGTATTATCTGTATTACCTCATCTTCCATGTCTCCTTCCCAATCTGTCGGGACTCGGAAGTAATGGAAATTACATCCTACGTGCTGTCTGCACTCATCAATACCTGTACAGGTAATAGCAAAGACCTAAACCCTCCGAAACATTACAAAAAGAAAGAAAAAAGCACCGAACATCCTTATGTAATCTCTCACACCCCTTCAACACTCAACCTTCACCCCTCCATGCATGCTCCATGGCCCCGCTGCCACTCTTCTCCACATCATGGTTCATGATCCAACTGACCCTGTCTCACTTGAGCGCGTCCCTCTCATGCCTCCTCTCCATCATAGTATGAACACGCCTGCCCTTACAGGCACTCTATAATCTCACATTGATCCCATATTGGGGTTCCATCTGACAAATATCCCTTTGCCGTGAACCGATCAGCATCTGCATCTGCATCGAGGGAAGGAACCTCGAGACACGCCCCAGGATGCTTGGACGCGGCATTCGACGGTCTGGGGTGGAACCATCCCGCCCTTCGCCCCCCTGACCTTGTCGCTGACAGCCCCTCCTTTTGATATAGGAATCGTGGCACTGGGACATTTCTTTCCCGCTTAACACCTAGGAATCGTGGTATCTGGACCTTTCTTTCCGACTTGACAGTCAGACGAGCAGACTTCCAAGGGCAACACTGATATGCCAGCAAGCTGTCAATAAGTCGATACTTGCCATTCATTGTACAAGACTGCTTGTATGCAACCGCAAACGACGTATACTCAGACCACGTCCGCGCTCCATTCGAAGCCATGTCCCGATATTCAACTCGCAAGGTTCGGTGACGCAACGACTGGGATAGATGCGTACAGGTTATACTGCCACAAAGCTATGCAAATACTGGTGACACATGCCCGACATGAGAAGCATCACCCACTCACTGTTGCCGTCTTGTCCCCTGATATCGAGTCCTGGACGACAACGCCAACGACTCGAACTACCCCGCTGTGTAGCATCATTAGTGATGCGGAAACAGAGTGCTACAACCCGTGGAGAACATCACTGCTCTTGTCCCCCGGGTTGGGCGTGTGTCCCTCTGCCACTGTACTCCCAAGGACTACGATACCGGCCTCATCATAGGTCGAGCCGACAGTGATGTACAGGAGCACCACTGACAAGTCGAGGTCATGGTAATGGAGGATAGGCAAGCCCAAACGTATAAAAGCCTTGGTCTTTTTCACCATCCGAGTCCATCTGTACTCTATAATCCGAGGCACATCACCAGCCAGACACATAATCGGACACCTACCATAATACCGCCAGCATGACTGACGCTTCCACCCGCAGAGTTCTCAGGGGCTGGATGACAACCAATTCGATACCGGAACGTCTCACGGAGGATATGTTGCAGCTGTCTCCAGAGGGCCGCAGGATCATCGCGGGCATATTCGACGCCAAGAGAATCAAGAAAATGGCACAGCTCTTCGACGTGAGGGACGTGTCCCAGATGATCTCTGCGGCGCAAGAATGGCCGTTTGTGGACAATGAGGATGAGCTCCTACAGCTGTACCCGGGCGAAGATCCTACGCAGCACATCACCCGCTACGTCCACGGCACGAGCATGGAGAGAGCTCGCCTGAGGATGCTGAATGTCTGCAAGACGATTCGCAGCTCCATGAAGCGTCGCTACCAGCTCTGGTGGGACTACATCCAGATCCAGCGGGGGTTGAGCCCTGGGATGGAGGACGACATAGACTGGCAAGACCCCACTGCTGCTGGCTTTCTATACGACCACGACATCACCCCGGAGGAGGCCGTCGACGCCATGCACGAGGGGCAGCGCCTGTGCCTCGTGTGCGCCGGCCACCAGCACCTCATACCCCTCCTGCCGCAGGAGACGGCCCAGTACCACATGGACCCCGTGACGCGCCAGGTCTTCACCGTCGACGCCGCCTTCCGCGACATCTCCCTCCTTGACGCCGCGCGCGTCGGCACCATAGTCTGGGGCAAAGTTGGCATCGCAGCCTGCCATTTCGGCTACGACTTGAAGGAGTGGATCGTCGACTACAGGGCCATGTCCTCTGCCATCGACCGGCTCCTCCGCAACGCATTCTCCATAAACTCTACGCGGAATTCCGTCGACGCAGGAAGAGATGAGATCCTCTGCGAATGCCTGTGCTCCGCTCGGCAGGTGGACGACATGACTGCCATCATCGATCGCTACACCCACCCGGCTAGCGACTAGCCATCAGTCGTGTTATTGTCACGGTTCCACATCGCTGCTGGCAGCTAGATGGACAAAGAAGAATCACCATGGGATTATGAGCAGAAACGAATGATGACCTACACAATTTACCTCAGGTAGTGTTGGGAAGAGTACATGTGCTTTGATAGTGAGAATGATATTGACTACTGTACTCGTAGAGTGATCATCATCTCATATTGGAAATGCTTTCTCTTCCCGCACATCCATTTTCAGTCTTTTAATTGTGTAAAGCCGTAAACACCATGACATGAGTATTATATGTAAACATGCAGCACGTTGTACTCCGTAGTTATTGTTGAATTACCCAGCCTCGGAAATAGGGGTTGATCAAATCGACGCCGAGAACCCCGATTCATTGGTCCATCATATCCCGGGTCAACATCGGCGTAACACACTCCAGCACATCATACGTCACCAGGCGCTCACCGTTTTGGTGGATACATACATAATGTACACCGTAATACGGAGTACACGTGCGGACCAAGTGCGGCGGCGGGATGAGGCATTCAAGGTTTGGGAATTTCGACACCACTGCCTTTCTCATCCACACATCAACAACTACCTCCGGCCCTGTTCCTTTTCTCATGCTGCGCATATCAAAGGGTTGTCGCCATGTATAACCCAGGCGACAACGATACGTGCGACCCGCAGGAATATATCCGACCGGCTTCCAAGACGACAAAGGACCTGGGCATCCAGCTCGGTCTGTCCCTCATCATTGGCGTTTCAGCCCTCGTCACCTTTTGCGTGCGTTCCCACACCTCCTCTGCTACCTTGTGGGATTTCGGATATGATATGGGGGAAGGGGGGTTATAGGTTTACTGACTGATGGAACTATATGAGCAGACACTTCGACCGAGATGGCCGTTCTTGTACGCGGCTCGAAAGCGTCGGCTCGAGCCGAGGATTGTGCTCCCCAGCTTGTCGAATACGTTTCTAGGCTGGATACCTAGGCTGTATAGGATCTCGGAGCAGGATGTCCTCACTACGGCTGGGCTGGACGCATTTGTGGTATGTTGTCACAATACGATTGTCAGATTGGTTGATTGATTGCTTTACTGACTGTGAACAGTTCCTAAACTTTTTCAAAATGGCCATTCGACTATTCGCCATCATGGCCTTCTTCGCCACGCTCATCCTCCTCCCGATCAACAACAAGTACCGCAACTTCCGACTCTCGTTTGGCGGGAACGGCACCTCGGGCAACACCTCGGAGGAGATCGACCTGTTTGGCACGTACCCGATGCACCTGCCGCTCGACAACGACGACGACATGCTGGGAGGAGGTGGCGGCGGCCGCGACGATACGGACCACAGCCGCGACAGGCCGTACCTATGGGCCTACGTCATATTCACGTACTTCTTCGTCGCGCTGACGCTCTACTTTATCAACTGGGAGACGTTCCGCATCATCCGCCTCAGGCAGAACTACCTGGGTCTGCAGTCGACCGTGACAGACCGCACGTTTCGCCTGACGGGGATCCCGTCGGATCTGCGATCGGAGGACAAGATCAAGAAGCTCATTGAGAACTTGCACATCGGGGATGTCAAGAAGGTCATGCTGTGCCGCGATTGGAAGGAGATTGATGATCTGGTGGAGCAGCGCGATCGGACTCTTCGACAGCTCGAGAAGGCGTGGGCTCGTCTGCTCAGGGCAAAAGACGACGACACCAAACCGACTGAAGAAGGCCAACAGAACGATAACGGAACGGCGACAAACGACGATGATGCCGACAATATTGACGAGGAATCGGGTGCGAATGAGAATGGCCACCTGCTCGAAGATGGCTCCGAGCGACCGTACGTCCCCGAGGAAAAGCGACCCAAGGTCACCATCTACTACGGCTTGTTCAAATTGCGGTCGAAGAAGGTGGACGCCATCGACTACTATGAGGAGAAGCTGCGCCGCCTGGACGAGAAGGTGGTCATCGCCAGAGGGCGCGAGTACAAGTCGACGGACATGGCGCTGGTGACGATGGACTCTGTGGCGTCGTGCCAGATGCTGATCCAGGCGAGGATCGACCCGCGACCGGGCAGGCTGCTGACGAAGCCGACGCCGGCGCCGGCGGACCTGGTGTGGAAGAACATGTACGCGCTGCGGGGGATACGCAGGCTCAAGTCGTGGGCCATCACCATCTTCATCACGTTCCTGACGCTGCTGTGGATCTTCCCGACGGCCTTCATCGCGTCGTGGCTGAGCATCTGCACGGTGAAGAAGGTGGCGCCGTCGCTGTGGGGGTGGCTCAACAGCCACACGCTCATCTACTCGCTGCTGCAGAACGGGGTGCCGACGCTGGTGGTGTCGCTGCTCAACGTGGCGGTGCCGTACCTGTACGACTGGCTGTCGAACCGGCAGGGCATGATCTCGCAGGGCGACGTGGAGCTGTCGGTCATCAGCAAGAACTTCTTCTTCACCTTCTTCAACACCTTCTTCGTCTTCGCCGTGTCGCGCACGGGCTTCGACTTCTGGAGCACGCTGCAGGAGCTGCTCAAGGACACGAGCAAGATCCCCGCCGCCATCTTCTCCGACGTCGAGGAGCTGTCCGTCTTCTACATCTCCTTCATCATGCTGCAGGGCATAGGGCTCATGCCGTTCCGCATCCTCGAGCTGGGCAGCGTGATCCTGTACCCCTTCTCCCGTCTGATGTCGGCCACGCCGCGCGACTTCTCGGAGCTGAGGGAACCCCCCACCTTCCAGTACGGCTTCTTCCTCCCCACCGCCCTGCTCGTCTTCAACCTCTGCCTCATCTACAGCATCCTCCGCATGGGATTCCTCATGCTCATCTTCGGCACCATCTACTTCGCCCTCGGCTACTTCGCCTTCAAGTACATGCTCCTCTACGCCATGGGACAGCCCCAGCACGCCACGGGCGGCGCGTGGCGCATCATCTGCTACCGCATCCTCATCGGCCTCCTCGTCTTCCAGGTCGTCATGATGGGCCAGATCGCCTCCCTCAAGGGCTTCGTACAGTCCGTCTTCATCCTGCCGCTCATCCCGTTCACCGTCTGGTACAGCTACTACTACAACCAGCGCTTCGAGCCCCTCACAAAGTACATTGCCCTACGGGCCATCCAGCCCAACGAGAATGATGACAATGGTGATGACCCTTATGGTGGTCTCCTCGGTGCGTCGGCCATCCTTGATGGAGAGCCGTTTGACGATGAGAGTGGCATCAGGCCTTCGCAGGTCGTCTTTCGACGTGGTAGCACGTTGGACGAGTTTAAAGAGCAGGGTCTGACGTTTGTTAATCCGAGTTTGGTGGTTCCGTGAGTTTTCTCTTTTTTCTTTCCTTCTTTTTTTCCCTTTCCCCCCCTCTCTTATACTTTCTCCCTTTGAGTCGAATGAAGAGTGTTCATTAGTACTAACCAGTGTCTCTCGTCTCATTAGTCTCCAACGCCCTTGGATTCACAGGGATCAACCACCACCGATACCAGATGATGACTCGGAAACCACGGAGGGGCAACAGCCTAGCATCATCGTCCCCGGATCCGACGCCTCCCTAGGCATTGGGGAAGAAAATGTTTGGAGGGATTCGGTGGAGAATAACCCGGTTTGAGGTACGGGTCGTCGTCGCTGTCATGACGTTTTTGAGTAATAGAATGAATAAGAGCATTGGTTTTTTTTTTTTTTTTTTTTTTTTTTTGTTGAGAAGAAGTGTTGGAATTGATATTGCTTTGTATGCACTTTGTATGGCAACTTATTGTTTTTGGTTATTGGTTGTTGTTTTCTTAATGTCTGTTGAAGAAGATAATTTGCATGATTCTCCTTTTGTTTGTTTATTGTTTACAAAATACCCCAAATACTAGATTCTTATTGAGAAAGGGTTCTTCTTTGTTCTGGGGATATGGTCATTTGTATTTGTAGTTTCTGAGGCAAGTGCTTTGTGATGGTACTTGCAGTGTTGAAGCTGGGAAGGAGCGATATGCTGCGATGGTACTGGCTGCCATTTGGACTTGGGACTTGTCTTGTGTTTTTTTTTTTTTTCAACTCTTGCATCTCCGTATCCTTTTTGTCCTCTGGTTCTACATCCTAGTTCACCTAGATCATTGAATTGTTCTCTTGAATCTTTTCTTCCGTGATATCCTACTCATCCTTGTCGACATCGCTAGTCATTCTACGCTACATCTTGCAACATACGATTTCACCAAACAAAAAAAACAAAGACAGAAATAAACAACAACGAGGGTAGAAAAAGAGACAGAAAGAAAAAGAAGAGGAGAAAAGAAACAAGAAAAAAAAAAAAAGGGAGACGTTGAGAAAAGACCATCTACCGAAATAGAGATGCAGACATTTACCTATGAAGCATGGGAATCTCAACCACAGGGTATGTTGGCACACCTCGACAACAGACATTCAACGCTCACATTTCACTAGGCCTTGCTGCTCTGCCTGTCGAACTGATACATCAGATCTACTTCTTTCTATCACCCGTCGACTTCGATTCCGCGAGAAAAACATGCCACTCGCTATTCGATACCAGTATCAACGGACATGTCCTACGACGGATGCTCAGGCGAGGCGGTTGGTGGAGAAGCGTCTCAGACATGCTCTCCTTACCGGATGAGACGACAAGTCAACAACAGTACGACGAAAATGACCTGGCCGTCATGAGCAGGTGGCTCTCCAGAGAGTGTGCCCTCTCAAGTACGGCGTCGGGGGCCTTTTCAGAGGTGGGCGTCACCGACGTCAGCCAACTTGCCCCCGCCCCGAGGCATGGCATGTTTTACGACAGCGCTACCTTCACCGTCAGCCTCTATGGGAGGTTCGTCATGGCGGTGCTTGGAAAGGCGGTGTATGTGTACGAGTTGAATCACGTTTGCGAGAGAAATCGCCATGGATGGACGGCGTTCCCCCGACAGCGCGAGGGCCTGCCGTTGGGGGTTGTGCGACCGGTGACGCTCATCATTTGCGACCGTCAGGTGATATCGTGCAGCATGGACACGTCCAAGGGCCGCAACTCGGTGGCTATCCTGATGCAGGGCCGCCTGGGTTTTGTGTGCGACATATCGCCTCGGCGGCTGGGGATACCAGTGTCGGATTGCTGCGGCTTCGCGAGCCCAGATTTGGCGGCGAGAGAGGTAGCACAAGATGCGGAGGCAGAGGCAGCTCGCATTTGTATATGTCGCGTGGAACCTGTGATGAGAGCACCAGCGGTTGAGACCAGCGCGGCATCCGTCTATAGGAGTATCTGCTTTCCGGACGATCCGCCCCGGTCCGTGGCCCTCCACCCGCAGCGACACTGCGTCGCATTTGGCTGCTCGGGGGGCATCGAGTTGTACTGGACGGACGCTGTTAGAGGGACCCATTTGAGTCGATGGTTCTCACTCGCAAGTCCCAGTGACTATCTCTATTTCATGCCCCCCCGCCAGGGCATAGACACGCCCAAGAGGCTCAGGCTCATTGGCTCCGCCATGGCGCTGGAGTCCCCCGCGGAATCATTTGGCAATATTGTCAACGGCCTCAACCCGACGATATTCGGATCCAGGAGCGCATCCACCGTGCCTCTTGCGGGGTCAAGCTCTGCCGAAACCGCGGGCGCACGGCTGCACGCTGGTTCCCCTCTTCCTCCTCAAGGACAAGGGCCAACGATGGCGGGCACAGCGGCGCAGACAAGGCCAACGCGCATGAGGAACTTACTCAACCAAGCGCGGCAGCCACAAAGTCAGTTGTCGTCTATGACGTCGAGGAGTGCTTATCATTATCGAGCGGTGCCACTGAGTGATGGACATCACATCCTCTTCACCGATCCATGGTCCGGTAACCTTTGTCTGGGGACGGATGCCCCCGTAGGATCCCTCACGCGCCTTGTGAGGAAGGTTTGGTTCTCCCCACCTGCAGCGGCAGGGTCATCAGCACCCATATTTTACGCCGCGGGAGGCGACCTCCGTCACGGAGTGCGAGTAGTCGCGACATTTGCCGCACAGAAGGAAAAAGGTGGATATGACAGCTGCAGAAAGTTTGGGTTTGGGTTGCATGCCCCGCTGGCTACTGGTGCTGGTGCTGGTGCTGGTGCTGGTGCTGATGTTGGTTCCACGGGTGTCCATGCTGATCGGAATCAGAGAGGGACGGCACGGAATCAGCACGGTTCCACTCGGAATCACGGTGGTACGATTCCGAGACACAGCAACGGGGGTCGGAAGCAGACCCCTGTTCCTGGAGCTCGGGAACCGTCCGATGTGGGTCTGGGACAGGGCGGCCAGGGCGGCCAGGCTGATGTGACTCGCGATCAGATTATCGTCTTTTACACCATCCCCCCAGACATGTTCCATGATATCAATAATACGCGCGGTTCCCCTGCCTCACAGGACCAGCTTGGCACGTGGCATGCGACCGAGCACGCGGAGAGGGTACCCGATTGGGCCCGATGGATGACTAGGGGGACGTTGGGCGTGACGGGCCAAGAAACCCTTGGGCATCAACAACAAGATTACTACAACTACTCCAACTTGCCGATCCCCATCGCTGGGCAAACCGTGGCAGTCTGCCGCAATCTCGTCGAGGTTGCGCTCAAGGCGTGGCCGGACATGGCGATCTGGGCGTTCAGCGCGGACGGGTGGGCAAGGACGTGGTCGCTGACGACGGCTTTGCAGACGGAGTGCACCGTGTCTGTGGTTCAGAGGGATGGGAGCCTTCGGTACGTAGGCCGCGAGGGCGAGGTGCTGGATCCCGAGGAGGATGACGAGACAGCGGCGGCGGCATCGGCGTCGGCGGTAGTCGATGATGCAGCTGATAAGTCGGGTCCAACGCCGGCTCCGTTTGACGGACCGTCATGTACACAAATAGCGGGCCCTTCCTGTCGTCAAGTCCTCCCAGTCACAGTCGCAGGAGGATCATCAGCCAGTGAGGTGATGAACGGCATACATCTACGACGGGCAGCTAGGTTGGATGTCGCAGAAGGGCATGTAATGAATGGGATCGCGCGCATTGATGTGGAGCTTACGAGTATTTCGTAGATAAGGGGCGGCGGCATACGGAGTACTTACGGAAGGGAACGGGAATGCATGTATGAGTAGGGGGGAGGTGTACGGAGTACTGTACGTATGACATGGACCTAAAGCATCACGCATAATAGAGTAATAACATATTAATTGCATGCAGAAGGGAAGAAAATAAAGATGGTCCGTTTTTTTTCTCTTTCTTTGTCAAACGAGAAAAAAAGGTTGACGTGCGTAAGTGGGCGTAAGTGGATGAGCGAAAAAGCCAAGGGATAGGCAAAGGCAAAGGGAAAGGGGAAGAAGGAGAAGAAGATGAAGGAAAAGTGACATTGAAGGAGGTGCCGTTGACACTTTTTCGGAGACGGCGACCGCAACTGCCGCAGGACCCGGCCGTAATCGCCGTTAGATCCGATAGATCCGCAGATCCCGCAGATCCCGCGAGGACGGGGGGTGAGTGGTCCGATACGGTACAGTACGGTACAGTACCTATGAGATTTTCCTTTTTTTGTATCATCAGCGGGATTAATCACCCCTTTTTTCTGTTTTGAAATTAAAATAAAAGGGAAAGGGAAGTTGTCAAAGGGAGGAAATCGGTCGATGATTTGCGTATGATTTTTTGTGAATCCTTGCAATGCCGTTGTGTGGTTGACAAGACGAAACACGTCTCGGGAACGGCACGATGGGGAGTGAATGAATGGATGGATGATTGAAATTGAATGAAAGGGTAGGAGAAGGGGGGAAAATGATGAGAAACAAGGGAAGGATAAGAAAAAGGAAAGGATGAGAAAGAAGAGAGAAGATTGACGAACATGAGGGGGGGGAGTGATGATTTGAAGAATGATTATGAGGCTCTGACTATATCATTTGTACGAGTAGAGTATTACAAGCAACGACTAATACTACCATGGAACGGAACGACTAATACGATACGTAGTACGGATACAATCACAGGTAGGGTACATTTAGTAACGACAAGTACATACACAGCATGGGACATCAACAATGAAGAAACGCATCGTACGAAACGAAATGGAAAGTGGATACTGGGCCGAGACCGGCCCGTTGGCCTTGTAAGAATCCGGAGGATCCATATTTCGGAGCCGTGGGAGTTGTTGTTTTGGGATGTGTCGCACAGGGTGTGTCTGGTGATGAGAGTAATCTTGTATACAGATGATCAATGAAGAAAAGAAAGAAGAAAGTAAGCAGAAGACTAAGAAGAAGAAGAAAAGAAAAGGACGAAAAGAAACAAAAGATGAGAAAAGAACTGGCATAACCGTGCGGTCCAGACAACATGAGCATTGCAATTACAAGCAACACGACAAGTGGATACATTTCTACCCGGCTTCTGCCTTGTTCCATTCCCGTCATAGAGCCGCAGTTCTAGTAGTAGTACGGAGTAGTACTCGTACAGTACTGATTAAATTAAAAAAAGGAAAGGAAAGAAAAAAAAAGAAAATAGAACGCTTAGCACCCATGGAATCGGAATAGATGTACCCCTGATTCCGCCTCATCATCACCCATTCGAGCACAAAGTGGGTCATCCCGCCACAACGGCAGGGTTGGGTCGGCAAAGCTACGAGAGTCGTGAGTGGCTAAAACGGGCCGAGGGGTGCAAGGTTTTTTTAGGTACTACGACTAACACGGTTCTTGGTTCTGGGCCGTGGATGTAAGAACGGAGCGTAGTGGTGTACGAAGTACGGAGTAGTACGGAGTGTTTAGTTGTAGTTGTAAATTGTTGGCCTGTTGTATATATATGACGGGGGGGATCCTCTTCCTGTCTCTCATTCCTGGATCCTTTTCTTCTTCCCTCCCCTGTACACAGAAGTTTGTTTTTCCTTTCCATCTTCTTTCCTATCTTTCCTATCTTTCCTTTTCCTTTTCCCTTGGCTTTCATCATCAGGTGTATATGGGAAAAATAGAATCTTGAATTCGGGTCTTTACCCTGCTCTATACGATAAACAACAACCACAGCAACAAACGAACGAAAACAAAATGTCTACACAAACACAAGACGAAAGGGTCCCATCCCCTCCCGAAACCCTCAACAATGAAGACGGTCACACAGACGCACTGTCGTCATCGCCAAAGGAGCAGAAGCCCGTCTCTGCGCCTCACGGCCCCGCCGCCTCCGACGCGGAGCACAAGCTCGTCGAGTTCACCCCCAACGACCCCGACAACCCCAAGAACTGGTCCAAGGGATACAAGTGGTACTGCACCATGGTCGTCGCCATAACCTGCTTCGTCGTCGCCCTCGCCTCGGCCGTCATCACCGCCGACATCGCTGGCGTCAGCGAGACGTTTGGCGTCAGCGAGGAGGTCGCCCTCCTCACCATCACACTGTTTGTCGTCGGTTTCGGTGTCGGTCCTATGGCTTTCGCTCCCCTTTCCGAGATTTACGGCCGTCAAGTCATCTAGTATGTTTCACCCCCCCTCCCCCCTTCCTTTTCCCTCTGTGTGTTAGAGACTCCCCAAGAATCGAAATGCTAACCAGAACGAAAACAGCGCCTCTACTCTCCTCCTCGCCGTCGTCTTCATCATCCCCTGCGCCGTCGCCAAGAACATTGGCACCCTGCTCGTCTGCCGTGCCATCGATGGAATCGCCTTCTCTGCGCCCATGACCCTCGTCGGTGGCACCCTGGCTGATCTGTGGAGGAACGAGGAGCGTGGTGTTCCCATGGCCGCCTTTTCCGCCGCTCCCTTTATCGGTCCTGCTAGTGAGTTTCTTCTTCTTTACTCTGTTCTACCCCTCTGTCAAACACTCCCATGCTAACAAACCGTTCCTAGTCGGTCCCCTGATTGGTGGCTACCTCTCCGACGCCGCCGGCTGGCGCTGGCTGTACTGGATCCAGCTGATCCTCGCCTTCGTCGTGTGGATCCTCATCAGCTTCACCGTGCCCGAGACGTACGCCCCCACCATCCTGAAGAGGCGCGCGGCCAAGCTGCGCAAGTCTACCGGCGACGCGAGCTACAAGACGGAGCAGGAGGTCGAGGGCAAGCCCGTGTCTGAGCGTCTGCGCGTCTTCCTCATCCGCCCCTTCCAGCTGCTGTTCGGCGAGCTGATCGTCTTCCTCATCTCGGTCTACATGAGTGTCCTGTACGGTCTCCTGTACATGTTCTTCGTCGCCTTCCCCATCATCTTCCAGAAGGGCAAGGGCTACAGTGCCGGAACGACGGGTCTGACCTTCATCCCCGTCGCCGTCGGCGTCATCGCCTCCGCCTTCTGCGCCCCCTTCGTCAACAAGCACTACCTCAAGATGGTCCACAAGCACGGCGGCAAGCCCCCGGCCGAGGTCCGCCTGATCCCCATGATGATCTCGTGCTGGTGCATCCCCATCGGACTCTTCATCTTCGCCTGGACGTCGTACGCCGACCTGTCCGGCGCGGGCCCCGCCATGGGTGGTTTCCCCGTCGGCTTCGGCTTCATCTTCCTCTACAACTCGGCCAACAACTACCTCGTCGACTCGTACCAGCACCAGGCCGCCTCCGCCCTCGCCGCCAAGACCTTCATCCGCTCCTTCTGGGGTGCCGCCGTCGTCCTCTTCACCGAGCAGATGTACGAGCGCCTCGGCGACCAGTGGGCCTCGTCCCTCCTCGCCTTCATCAGTCTCGCCTGCTGCGCTATCCCCTTCCTCTTCTGGGTCTACGGTGCTAGGATCCGCGCCCGCTCCAAGTTCGCCTACAACGGCGACGACGAGCCCGCCGCCAAGGACGACCTCGAGATGGCTAAGCGTGGTGAAGGTGAGGGTGGTGTCTTCAGGGACGAGAATGACCTCGAGACCGATGACGATCTTAGGAGGGCCATGTCCTACGTCAGCAACCCTTAAACAAACTCGCTCACCCTCTCCGAATCACCTCATCTACTCATCATCCTCTTTCTACCTTCATCACCCCCCTTCACTCCGAAACCTCGTTCCATACAATTTTCTTTCCTTGATTTCCTTTGTCTTCCGCTAAACTGCCCTTATACCTTGGCCCCCATGGGAGCCCCAACTTTTCTTTTTCTTCTTTTGAAGACCCCTTTTCTTTTTCTCTTCTTTCCTTCCTTATCATTTTCCTTTTTCTCATTACTCTTTCTTATTTTCTCCCCTTTTTCCTGGCATTAACATTTGGATCTGTGTATACATTAGAGTTTTTCTAGACAGCGTTTAATATTTCCTTTGCATTTCATAACATTCAATCCATTACGTGCATGCTTCGTGATCAATGACATCAATCAAAAGGCCTCAGGCACGCATGCAACGGGCAGCTGCACTGAGTGCGCCTACGGAGCTAACAACACCAGTCGTTGCATTTTCAAAAGGGTGTGGTGGCAAATCGAACTACATGCCAGATCCAACATCTTTCAAACAATGAATGCACATGTGCGAAACCGATGAGGTAGGATATTTAGATCCAGTGTCGCGTCGCATACTTGTATTGCATATCGCCACTGTCGGCGGCGTGGGGGTTGCGCACGCCATTTGACCCCTACTCTGGTATGAGCGCATTGCATGTTTCGTGGCATTCGGTGAATCTGTCCCCAGAATCTGGTACCAAATTGCCGGGAGACGCCCACTGGTTTGGCCTTTCATCCGGGGAGTAAAATGAGACACTGGAGATACCCTCTTCCATATCCCCAGTGACATCTATGAAAAAGGACGAGTCAGATTAAATATAGCGCCTCTAATCGGAAAGTTTGATGATGAATCATGATCGGAATCGTCCCGGGCTAAATACAACAGAAGACTAGGCAAAACCCTCTTTGTGCTATGTAGCGTGGCCCCCACACTACAGACAGTTGATTCTACTGGTATTTCTATGTACGTGCATGTAGCTCTGAACGGGACGGGAGTATTTCTGATTGGTCCGAGCATGGTTCCAATCGGGGATGGGCACGGCTCCGACCGGGGCGGTTCGGGGGGGCGTAGTCCCGGGGGGCGTAGTAGTTCCGGGTGCATGCCGGGGCGGGACTCCGACCGGGGCGGCCATATAAACAGCCGGGGTTTCCACCCCCGCTGCAAAAGCCATGCTCTAACACCCGACCAGGTGGCAGATAATCTTGGACGTTGGAAATGATGGCCGATATTTTCAACGCCTGGACCGTACGATTGATTTCAAAATTTTATTCTCACCATTCTCCAAATCCGCTCTCTAGTCCAATAATACCAAGGACGACAGCGATGACGGTCAGACGGAGGAGGACCCAAGACATCACCGATATAGCACCCCCATGGCAGAATGCGCAGTATCAGTGGCGTCATTTCACGCAAAAAGCCTCCAGTCTCGCGAGCCCACCTTATGAATCCGGGCTTAATCAACCCGAGCGTTGCGCTTAGGAATACCAGAAGGGGAATCCCCATGTGAGGTATTTGTGGGGAGTGGGGAGTGCGCCCCCAATTGAACTGCCGGTGAACCCCCCGGTTCGTCGAGCGGGGAGGGGGGATTGAAGTCATTGGCGATAATTTCCATCCCTGGCAGGGGTTCAAGGGTAAGCTCTTGTCAGTTCTTGGCCTGGACCGTGGCCCTCGTTCCCCCGATTCACCCGGGAGTAATGCTGAGGCATTAATAATTGACGTTTATTCGTCATGATGAGCCTATGGGCTTATCCTTGATGTGGGTTTACCCCAGTTTCATTGATCATGTTTCCAGCATTACCCCTCGTGGGTGCGGATACTCGTAAATACGTGCTTGTGTAGGCGAGTATATATAACACCCGACAGGTTGTTTCAATACCATGTTTGGTAAAGATTGGTAGCGTAAACCCCCTCGATCATAACATGAAGTTCTCCAGCGTCAACTCAGCCGCGGCGCTGCTCTCATTAGCAACAGGCGTGGTCGAATCAGCTAGTGCCTCACCCACGGCCAAGGTCCTCAACGGCACCTACACAGGCGTCCACAACACGGAGTACAACCAAGACCTCTTCCTCGGCATTCCCTATGCGCAACCTCCCGTAGGCGACCTGCGCCTCCGCGTGCCCCAGCCTCTGAACTCAACGTGGGACGACACACGCAACGCAACCGAGTACTCGCACCAATGCTACGGCTACGGCAGCGACACATGGGTCCTGGGCAACTACGTCTCGGAGGATTGTCTGACCATCAACGTGGTGCGGCCCTCGGGTATAGACGCCAACACGAGCGACCTCCCCATCGCATTGTGGATCCACGGCGGCGGCTTCACCATGGGTGGCAGCTCCGACCCACGGTACAACCTGTCCTTCATAGTGGAGCAGTCCGTCAAGGCAGGTACGCCCATCATCGGCGCCAGCATCAACTACCGTCTGCAGAACTGGGGCTTCCTGCACAGCGAGGCCCTCGTCGCCGAGGGGTCGACCAACCTGGGCTTCCGCGACCAGCGTCTGGCCCTGCACTGGGTGCGCGAGAATATTGCCGCGTTTGGCGGCGACCCTAAGCGCGTCACCATCTGGGGTGAGAGCGCGGGCGCCTTCTCCGTGGGAGCCCATATGGTGGCCTACGGTGGCCGCGACGACGACCTCTTCCACGGGGCTATCCTCGAGAGTGGATCCCCCCTCCCGCTGAGCTACCCGGCTGAGACGACGGAGACGTGGCAGCCGTACTACGACGCCTTGCTGGACGCCGCGGGCTGTGCGGGCACCGAAGGCGAGGCCTCGCTGTCTTGTCTGCGCGGTATTCCGGCGGACGAACTGAGCAGCGTCTTTAACAGCTCGTTTGCCACACCCCCCACGCTCGGGCAGGTTGTTGACGATGACTTCTTCGTAGCCACGGGAACCCAGCTGCTCCGCGAGGGCAGGTTCGTCAAGGTGCCGACCATCTCGGGAACCAACTTTGACGAAGGATCTATCTACGGACCCGTGGGCGTCAATACGACGAAGCAGTTCCGGGACTTTCTCAAGGGTGAGAGCGTCAACGACTCTGCCATCCCTGAAATTGAAGCCCTCTACCCCGATGACCCAGCCGTTGGCTTGCCCGCAACATTTGAGGGACGCCCCACCGGTATCTACGCCGCATATGGTGCCCAGTGGAAGCGCCTGGTCGCCTGGATTGGCGATGCGACCTTCCAAGCTCCCCGGCGACTCACCACACGCTCTCTTGCCGAGAAGGACGTTCCCGTCTGGTCGTACCATTGGAACGTCCTGGTCAAGGGTATCCCGCCTCCCGCGGGCGTGACGCACTTCCAGGAAATCGTGTTTGTCTTCCACAATGTCGACGGCCAGGGGTACGAGACGGCTGTGTCAACGAACCCTCTTGAAGGCAAGCCCGAGAATCTCCTCAAGTTGGCCGACATCATGACGAAGCAGTGGATCAGTTTTGTTGCCCATGGAGACCCTAACCACCATAGTAAGCCTGAAGGTCTTCTACAGTATCACTCATTATTGCTGTACTGACACCTTTTAGACGAGAGCCTCCAGTGGCCACAATACACGGCCGAGAAGCCCCAGAACCTCGTGTACGACGTTAATGTGACAAAATCTGGCTACGCAGAGGATGACACGTACCGCAAGGAGGGGATTGAGTACATTATTGACAACATTCTGGAGTAAAGCAGTATATAGCTATGTACATGAATAATGTGTGTAAATTCCATATAATGGCGACCTGTCTGAGGGAGTGAATGAACATGCAATACACAGTGACTACGACCACACCGCTCCGCGTAGTCAGCGGGCTCGGTTTCGCTTTCAGCCAGGCTCCACGGCCATATCCGAGGAGATGTGGGGTGAGTGATGCCCTACTCGTGGAGCCGAAGTCGCATCCGACTAGCATCAATGTATGCACAGAACATCGGAGATGGGCTGCTCTTGTCCCTATTTTCTCCTTGTAGCCGACTTTGTACGTGTGAAAGAGCGAGACATGAGCAAGTTTTACGGAATTGATGCAGTGGAACCACTTGACAGCTCCGAAGGAAAGGAAAACCGCAGGAGAATTCCAGATCTCGGCGAAACTTATCAGATTCCCCTTGGCAGGGCACAACAAGTCGAGTCTTTTAACAAATGCCAAGGGGAAACAATGTCATGTAGGCGCGAGCTGCCAAGCTTCGAGAATTGTTCTACGGCTAAAGGAGATGCGGACGTGGAGACGCTCCACCTGGTTCCGAGTAACGGGGTCTGCTTGTACGAGTATCAATCAAAAACTTCAAGTGTCGTCCTCTTTAATGCAATGTACGAGTAACATGGGTCTTGGAGTAGATAGACGGCCCCTCTCTCTAGTCGATCCATCCACGTGGCAAAGCTCACGGAGTTTCCCACTCAATATTTCAGTCAGAGAGTCTGCTATGTCGACTCAACCGACACCATGTACTCGTTTCGACCGGGGAAAGAAGGAATGTTGAATGGAGAAAGAAACGTAGTCATGAACGCGTCACCACAACTAGTACCTGTGATGCGATATCACGAGAAACCTCCTTGGCAATGACTAAAGTGCGGGTCCACTGACGACGGTTTTTCCCACTCTAAACTATCGATCTGATAAAAAAAAAATCAGTATCCTAGTGGGAACTTGTATACTCCCAACAGTACTAATTTTGTACACGGACATTCATACTCATAAAGGTAAACTCGGTAGAAGTCCGAAATAGATCAGATTGATAAAAAAAAAATCTGCACCCGAAAGTCAGACCTTGACTCTGAATGAACAAACTGATTGGACCGGCATTGACCGACAAGCTTAAAAAAAGAACATGAAGCCCTGTCGTTGAACAAACTACTACAACTAAGCCCGCTTCTCATATCCACAACTCGACAGGCCCTGACCCATTCACCTACAAATTTCCAAAGGCAGATATCAACCCGATTGGGAGATGAGGTCGGCACATGGGTCCGTCCCCCCCTCGGCGCTGTAAAAACCGGTCTCGGGGGCTTGGCACCGAAAATTATCTGATCCTTTTGTCGGTTGTTGGTTCCAATTTGACGATAAGTGAGAGAGTGGGAAAAATTGGATAAAAACTCCCCATGCATGCAGCCCATGTTGATCAATCGTCCCTCATCTCTTTCCCTTCCCCTCCCCCTCTCTTTCTAACGTTTGTTGCCTTTGTATTTCTTCCTTGTTATTTCCCACTCTCATTCTGAGAAGTTGTGAACTTCGGGGTCCGGAAATAATGTCGCAGGTCAACGCTTCACCTGTGGTGTCTTCGTCAGACGAGGGAATTGTCACACAGGCTCCCGTGGACGAGAAAGTCGAGGCTGGTGCCACGACGCAACCGTCAGACGAGTATGAGAAGCCCCGCGACTTTCCCTTGTCGTGGAAGCTGATTGCCCTTTCGTGCGGTCTCATTCTGTCTTGGGGATCTTCTTTCTCCGAGAGTACCCTTGGCCCGCTGAAGAAGACGTTCAAGAAGGAGTTGAACATTACCAATGCCCAGGTAAGCGGGGAAACTCTTCTCCCTGAATAATATCTCCGAACTAGGAAGAAGACTAACACACGTCCCATAGTATGGTGCTATCTCATCGGCCACTTCGCTAGTCAACACCATCCTCCCCATCGTCGGCGGCTATGCTCTCGACTATTACGGAGTTGAGTGGTATGTCTCCAGTTCCCAGTTCCCAGCTCTCAACCCCGGAGGAGGGCAGTAAATAACCGGCATGGAACTAACACTCAAATCTAGGGGTTCGATGGCCTGCTCTATTGTCATCTTTCTCGGATCCGTCATCTCAGCCTCGGGTTCAAACAATGACTCCTTCGGTCTCATTGTCGGCGGTCGCATTCTCATGGGATTCGGCAGCACCCTCATTGAAACTTGCACATCCAAGGTCAGTTAGCCGCTCACCTCACAAACGCCTGCTTCACTTAACTCACACGGCTTTCTCTATCCAGATTCTAGCCCATTGGTTCCAGCACAGAGGTCTCGGTCTCGTATATGGTCTTGATGTTGCCATTGGTAAGCTCATTCTCCCCTCCATGTTTCCTTTTGCTTGCCTTCCCGTTGTTATGTTATCTTGATGCCTTGGGACTCAACTGACCCCCCACCCTCAGGAAAACTCATCGTTCTGGCGGCCAAGGCTTCGGCCGTGCCCATGAAGAACGCCTCATCCTTCTGGGGCTGGGCACTCTGGATCCCCGCGATAGTATGCTTCGCCAACCTGATCCAGAACATCCTGTATGTGTGGTGGGCGTGGACGCGACCCGAGTGGGCCCGCATGCCGACGGGTCTGCAGATGCAGCGCGACGCCGTGAAGCGCCGTGACGCTCTCGAGGCTTCGGGCGATGCGCCCGTCACCGTGTCGAGCGACAGCCGCGTGCGCCGCTTCGCCTTCCTGCCCAGCTGGCGCAACATCCTGCGCGTCCCCCGCTTCTTCTGGCTGGTCGTGTGCTCGCAGATTCTCCAGGCCGGCACGGTTGGCGGCTTCAACGGGCTGAGCGCCGACATCATCACCGACACGCGTGGCTCCACCGAGCAGCTGGCCGGTTACACCACCTCCATCCAACAGGTCATCCCCGTCATCGGGACGCCCCTTGTCGGCCTCTTCTTCGACCTCGTCGGCTTCCGCATGATGTTCGTCAGCCTCACCTCGTCAATTTGGATCCTCGTCTACTGCCTCATCGGTTACTCCCACGTTAACGCCCTTGGCGTCATGGTCATCTCTTCCGTCGCCCTGACCATGAACTCCATCCCCTTCGTCGCCTCTATCCCCCTCATGGTGCCTCGCCAGGTCGAGCTGGGCCTCGTCTTTGGAATTTGGAAGTCGTTTAACAACAGCGGCAGCGTCATCATCGACATGGTTGCCGGAAGGATCCAGGACATCACCCCCGGAAAGACGTACGAGCGTGTCATTGCATTCTTCGTCGCCGTCAAGGCCCTCGAGTTCTGCCTTGGTCTCTTCTATGGTATCCTCGACAGGAAGTTCCTTGGAGGAATTCTGTCCATGAGTGAGAAGAAGCGTATGGCTCTCGAGGACGAGGGAAAGCTCCAAGACCCCGTGGGTCGCAAGCCGTCCAAGATCTTCACCATTGTTGGCGTATCAGTTGCTGTGACCATGATCGTTGTTGGATGGGTTCTCTTTATCAAGTACACTCTTTAGAGTGAGGTACGGGGTAGAAAAATATTCTTAGTAGATTTAATCCAAAGACGTTACGTGCATGACAATATGGAAGGCCCAGTCATTGACCAGTGCCGTACACTCACCCATACGACTAATAGTGGTAGTCTTTATCATGTTGGGCGACGCGTAAAATTACAAAGGTCTCCCCAAGAGACACATAACCAAAGTTGACACCGGATACCAGCATGCAGTGATATGTTTGAGAAAGCGCATAAGCCAAGTAGGTCTCACTGTCAACTCTGTTCGTGGTCTGGTTGTCTGCTTTGCTAATAGTCTGGTTGTTGTCTTTGACTAGTTCGTATGATGATGCTGGCGTCTCTAATGCTGCTGGCGATGCCGACCCTGATGTACCGATGCCCTCTTGATTCAGAGATTCGCTGTCTAGTCGAACTATGCAGTCTTCGACAAGCGGTCCATCGAGTATTTGCGACACTGCCTTTGGACGCATCTCATGGCAAGGCCTATGCTCTCCAATGGCGACTCGTCGGGCTCCGACGTTTTCACAGACGGGGTCGCTAGAGGGCATTGATAGAACAATACGGTCAGGAAAGGCTTTGGAAGGCATTCGTACAAAGTTGCCGGTCGCACTGCCCGTGGCACTCTCATTCCAGGTGGCTTTGTTGTCACCGACAGGCCCGTCAACAGCTGCGTCGAGAAACACCTTATTGCCACCAGTAGAGTCCGTGTCTCGAAGGTACTGGTTCAAAATGCGCGATGCGGGTGTCAAAAACACACTGTCAAAGAAGGAGTGTGACCGTTTGGCATTCAACGCTCCTTCCATTCCTAGAACCTGCAATGGCATTTTATCCAGGAGTGACTCCTCGGTAGCTATCACGGACTGCCGGGAAGGCAACCCGTGTGTCCGAGGCTGGCCCACATCCTGCCCATCTTCTTTGAAGGTCGAATAGATACGCGAAAACGCATCTCTCTTGATCGTTTCTTCGAAGTCTAGCCATGGACGTATGCGTAGGGGGTAGTATTTCTTGACAATGTCCATACAACTTGACGCGGTCGGTATAGTGCTGCCTGAGGAGAGCGAACGTTGCTGCACCGGAGGAGGAATGAGTCGAATCATATGCCTCTGGAGCCGGGAAACTTGTGCTAGATAGGCATCAAGGGATTGTGCGTCCTGATTTTGTCGCGCCTCTTCGTCGCGTAGGAACAAGGCCCTTTCTAATTCACGCGCAGACTGGATAAGTCGATCAGTCTCGAGTTCTCCTGCTAGTCTCGCTTTCACGGATGCCTCGTACAGCGCACGATAGTCTGGTTCATCGGGCATGATTGGCCTGGGGAAGGGGGGCAATCCCCTTTGGTCTCGGGGGATGAATTGCCTTGATAAGTACCGGCGTGCAATGTGTAGAAGGTGGGAGGGGGGGGAGAAAAGCCCCCCCCCCCCAATGGTACATGTATGGAAAGTTCACGCTGGCTCGCACCTTCCGTGAACCAGACGGTGGCAGCTGTCAAACGATTCCAGTCCACTAACCACCTGCCAGCACCTGCTAACGGCCACTATAAACGATACCTGCCAACGCCTGTAAATCCTGTAAAGCATTTGATTCAACCCGACCGTGAATACACATGTGCGCAAGATGGAATAAAAAAGGGATCGTGTATCATCATTTATCATTCATAAAAGTCCCATTGCGTAAATTCCAAGAACAAGTTCCTCAATCCCGCAATGAACAATCAAAAGCACGCAGTATCAAAGTGAACAGCAGCACTAAGACCAAAAGACCCTTGAAAACCTATCCTCTCCCCACAGAATCTCCGCATATGCCACGGATGCCTCCCCCACAACCTTCAATAAGGGTCCAAGACTAAACATTTCGCACCGGCAGCGGAGGATGACTGCTCCTCTTCCCCTCCCCGACCCCAGCAGTCAACGACTTGGCGCAAGTGCCCGTCCGGCCAAACTCAAGCAGACTAGCAAGCGTACAATCAGCAATCTCGCGAAGGGCCTCAGCCGTAAAGAAAGCCTGATGGCCCGTGACGATGACGTTGTGGAACGTGGTGAGGCGCATAATCACATCATCGGAGACAATATCTCCCGAGTGATCCTCGTAGAACAAGTCCGCCTCACCCTCGTAGACGTCAAGTGCCGCGCCGCCGATATGCCTATCTTTCAGGCCCTGAATCAGATCGTCCGTCTTGATGAGCCCGCCGCGGGAGGTGTTGACGAGCAAGACGCCCTTCTTCATGCGCTGTATGCTGCGCGCGTCGATGACGTGCCGCGTGCTCTCCATCAGGGGGCAGTGCAGGCTGACAATGTCAGACTGGGTGAGCAGGTCGTCCAGGTCGTCGACGTAGCTGCACCCGTCGATGTCGGTCAGGGCAGACGTGGGGAAGGGGTCGTAGGCGAGGACGCGGCAGCCGAAACCCCGCAGGATGCGCGCCGTCGCCAGCCCGATCTTGCCCGTACCAATCAGCCCGGCCGTCTTGCCGTGCAGCGTTATGCCCAGCAGCCCGTTGAGGCTGAAGTTGGCCTCGCGCACGCGGTTGTAGGCCCTGTGCGTCGAGCGGTTGAGCGTCTGCAGCAGCGTGACGGCGAACTCGGCCACCGCCTCGGGCGAGTACGACGGCACGTTGGACACCATGATGCCGTGGCGCGAGGCCGCCTCCAGGTCGACGTGGTTGAAGCCCGCGCACCGCAGGAGGATGGCCCGCACGCCCTGGCTGGCCAGCGAGTCGATCACGACGCTGTCGAGCGTGTCGTTGACGAAGGCGCATACCGCGTGTACCCCCGTCGCCAGGGGTACCGTCTCTTGGTTCAGCGGTACATCGTGGAAGGTGATGGAGATGGTGGAGGAGGCTGCGTTGGCCGCGTGGGCTTCCTCGAGATATCGTCTGTCGTATGGTTTCGTGCTGAATACGGCGAGTGTCGTAGCCATTGCTTGTGTGTATTTTTGTTTTTTTGGTGATATAATCGCAAAAGTCTGAGTATGACGAAAGATAGAGAAAAAAAAAAGATTGAAGAAAGGGTGAGAGAGAGAAGAAAAAAAACCCGCGCCCAAAAAGGAAAGTTGGTGTAAGCACAAACAATTCAAGCTTAATTCACTGAAGCGGGGGAGGGTAGAGTAGAGGGGCAGAGGGGCAGTGTATCCCCAGATGCGTCACAGCGCAGAACAGAACTCGTACTCGTAATCAATGTAATCAATTGAATGTAAGCTTAAATACAAAGAGGTACATGTGGATTCCAAGCATGTGTTTGGCCCCCAAATCCTTTTCAATCTTGACCTCAGGTCCGTAAAAGCAGATCAATCCTCCACAAACTCGAGCTTAAATACGGAGTACAGAAATATGCATGCCAAGCATGCTATCGATGGCCCCCAAATCTCTCCAACCTCATACCAATTCCTCATCATTTCATATTAGAACATGAATCAGATCAGAGATCATGAATCAGATCAAACAAAAAAAATTTACTGGCTCAGAAACCCCTTAAAGACCTCCTCAAACGTAGTCTTGGGGACAACATCAGCCGGGAACGCGAGCACCTCCTTACTGGTAGTATCAGCGGTAGCCACGCCAGCCCACCAAGTCTCGAGAGTCCTCTTGGCCGAGAGGACAGTAGACCTGTGCTCCTCGGGCACACCGACAACCATCTGGTCCATGAGCGAGGCATCCCTGTACACCACGCCAGGCAGCTTAGCCCCACCGAGAGCCCCCTCGATGAGCTGGACAATCTGCTTGCCCGTGACGTCCTTGGGACCGTTGAGCACGTAGCGCTTCCCGTCGTGCTTGGCCTTGACATCGGCGTCCGACTCGAGGAGCAGGTGTCCCGCCACCGCGCCCACGTCGTCAGGGTGGATGTACGCGATGGGCGCGTCCCCGTCAATGTGCAGGCGGAGCGGGGTCGTGTGGTCCCCACCCGCGAACCCACCGATGTACATGGCCGCCAGACCCGCCACCATGGGCGTGAAGATGTTGGGCTGCAGAGACGTCCAGGACAGGTCGCCCTCCCCTCGGAAGCCGGGGGACTCCAGGAGCGCCTCGACCGCCCAGTGCGTGCGCGGGTAGTAGGCCGGCGTGTCGGGGCGCACGTTCTGCGCCGTCGTCGAGATGCGCACCACGTACTTGACCCCTGCGTCGCGCAGCGCGACGTGGAACCCCGTCTCCTCAGGGAACTGGCTCACCCCAAAGTACGGGGCGATAAAGGCCCGCGTGACGTTCTGCTCCTGGAGCCAGGCGACCGTCACGTCCACCCAGTTCTTCTCCAGAACCTCGACGTGAGGCAGCTTGGATAGCTCCTCCGCCGCCTTGCCCTTGGAGGACCGGGTCAGGGCCAGGATCCTGTGTCCGGCCAGGGGGCTGCTGTCTAGCTTCTTGGACAGGGTGCGCACAGTGTTCTGGCCCGTGTTGCCAGTGGCGCCTGCGATCAGGATGGTCGGTGCGGGGGACATGATGATGGCGTGATGTAATTCGGTATTGAATAGAAGGTGGGGTGAGATGTGAATGTGTGTGCAAGATGGGCAGTAAGTGTAATACTAGTGAATAACTAGTGGTAGGTGGTAGGTATCAAGTAGCAACGTCTTGTTTGTTGGATGTGAGCTGTTGATGAGCAAGAAGGAGTCTTTTTTTTCTTGGTATGCAATGCGGCGACTCTCTAGATATATATACTCCAATACCTCATGTGGCTATGTCGATATGATGCCATTCCATTTATAACCAATACACCTATTCCCCTCATTCTCCGCCATTCGTCGGCTGCTTTTAGTATATGCGGAGTTGCCAATCACCAATGCGGAGTTTCTTCCTCTTTTTCCTCTTCGAGTCTCGCGGCATCATGTCATTTTCCCCCTTTGGTGTATCAGTTTTGCCGCTTTGGTGTTTTTCATTTTCCCCTTTTACGCATTTCCGATAGCACTAACCCGCAAACTATCGCCGACTAGCAATCGCCTATCGGTCCTCAGCCCATCACCTGCTACCTGCTATACCTCCCCTGAATTGTATAGTCCTTCTTCGGCCCCTTGACCTTATACCCGGCAGTCCATTCAGACAGATTCACTGCCTGGAAGATGAAATTGTAATTTACGTCGTAAAAGTCGTCGATGCACAGGTGGTCCGACCTTGCTGGCCAGCCTTGTTTCCCAGCTCCAGGCAGAATCTCAATGACATGGAACAGATAATCGGTGCGCTTGTTGTCGTCGTTTTTCACAAACCACACGCTGATTTTGTCCGTCTCTTCGTCGAACCGCCAACCATACCGTCTTGTGGCTGTGAAGTTGAAGCCATTGGTCGCCGTGAATTTGCCCTCCTCGATATACAGGTACTCTAGCCCGCCTCGCCCTGACGAGCCATCGTCGCTGTCTTTCAGAGCATCGCCAGTAGCACACTGTACGCCATCTGGAGTGCTGTTTCGCAAAAGAAATTTCGCTTCGCCAACAAAGGTCCCAGAAGGATGCGACGGAAGCTTGCTCCTCAAATCGCGTCTCAGTTTCCATGTTCCCAGAAGACTGCGGAATATGGCGCGGCCAACAAACAGGGGCGTGGTAAGACCGTGCACCATGACTTTCTTGGCCGCGTGGCGTATCTTGTGTGCCTCGTTGGTGGCCGCCGAACTGTCCGTGTCCTCCGTGTACCTCGCGGGTATCACCATGTCGATCGGCTTATCGTTGTGTTCCAACCGAGGCAACATTCTGGAGAGCGACGCCTCCATAGTCAGCCCCAGGGCGGTGGCGATGTCCTCGACGATGAAGGCATAGTCTCCCATGGGGAACTGGGAGCACCGGGGGTCGTCCCGCAAGTTCAGGGTACGATGGGCGGAATTGTCGAGGGCGAGCCACTCCGTGAGCCTGGTTGATGACTCGGACGAAGGGTTGTGCGCCGATAGGGACCAATACTGGGCTAGGAACCTGGCTTGCATCTGCATCACACCCCAGTAAGGAGCCCTGTAGAAGCCGACAAAGCCTAGCCCAGGTACTTCAGGGTTGTATGTACCATGGAAAGCTAGTGCAACAGGAAGATTAGGGTGCTCGGGGGAGTAATGCAGCCTCTCGAGAACATTGTGCGGGAGAAAGTCGAGACAGCCTGTCGCATCGAACCCGGTGGCTACAACAACAGCAGCGATATTGTCCAATTCCTTCAGAGGAGACACACTTTCCTTGTCGGTAATGTGGGCCGTGGTGCCTTGTAGCGCGTCAAGCTTTCCTCTCGTCACATGGATGAGGCCGCCATTGCGGGAAAATCCACAGTACATGTCGCTGACTGCTACGTATGGCGGTTGGGATCTCGAGTTTCTATCTGCGAAAAAATCCCCAGAGAACGGGGACTGATCGGCTCCAAGCATTCCGCCCAAGACGTCATGTGCTCGTTGCGCGGCCATCTCGCTGATATGGCCCTGAGAGTTGACGAGAGGCTGGGGCCTGTTATTCAGGTTATACGAGGAAAAGTCGATTGGCAGAAAATGGGGGTCAGATTTTGTCGGCTGTAGATCCAAGTTAGCATCGTTACATCAAACGCTTCTCATAAGGTCAGGCATCAACACACCTCGGGGCTGGTGTAGCGTGGCAAGGTCCAGGTTGGACGCTGAACGATGTGGTGGATCGTGTACTTGTCAACATCCTGGATGGTCGAGGGTTCAGGCGAATATATCGCCGAGGAAAGCTGAGTAGCAATGGTGCCAGAGATCTCGACGCCTGACATTTGCCCGCCTACCACCAGGATCTTGCCGCCGCCAGGTCGTCCGCTTCCCAGCAGGTCCTCGAGGTTACGGTAGGCGCTGCTGTGGATAACGGGGATATCAAACGGCCTCTGGAGAAACTTGGGTATGGAAGGCTTGCCAAAAAAGCCAGAAGCGACAATGACCTGATCGAACTTATACATGTCCATGTCGCCTCCCTTCCGAACAATGACGTCCCAGCCGTCGTTATGGGGCGTAGCAGAAGTCACGCGGGCACCCAGGTGCAGCTTAAACCGGGAGTTGTCGCTAAGATAGCGTTTCATGTACCGGGCAAGATACTGGCCCACCATCCACGCAATGGGCATATGAGGAATACTGTCATCCCAGGCAAGGTCGCTGAAGTGCATTGTGTGCCTGCTCTGGTTGGCTGCCATGAGGGGGTGGATCATCCGGCCGGTGTCTGTCTTGGACGTCGGCCACAATCCGCCGATATCATTCTGGGCTTCAAACATGGTGATTTCGAAATCACCCTCGGGGGCATTGTGGATGAACGTTTTGGCTGCGATGATGCCAGAAGGGCCAGCGCCTAAGAAGAGACATGGAGTGCGGTCAGCTGCCTGTCACTTCACTCTCTCGCGTGTGTGCGTCCAAGGCGTATGGGATCTAACCTATGATACAGACAGAGTTGACCATCTTGACCAGCCTGCGAGACAGTGGCCGGTAGGAGCGGGCGTCTGTACTGAAGAAGAGGCAGGGCTTGGGCTCAAAGCCTCGCAAAAAGAGCGCGAATCGATCTGAGTATGCTCTGGCTGACGTGCGGGGTCGTATGAGAATGGTAGTATGATGTTGTTATGGCCCGCACTGTTTGACGATGAGAATATGAACAGCTTGGTGAGTCATAAATGGATATGGGTAAGCTCAGCTTTGATGAAGCAGGTAATGATATGTTCAGAGAGAACATGGAAGAATTGACGAGCTTGCGTGTGCACGTTATGGTCAGAGGGACCGCGAATATTACATAATGGGCAACCACCATCACGACTACGACTGTAGTATCAAATTTTGCAACTGGGTAAGGAAGGAAGTTCAATTGGGTCCTATTCACAAAAAATATAAGGTACGATGATGATAAATTGTTTGTATGAAGAAGGAGACAAGGAAAGGGGAGGAAAACACCACAAGAAAATGGGTAGGACACACAGTTTTCCTCCTACAGGGTAAAGACTTCCATTTTAAGCATCATCAACCACACCACCAACATCCAAAAAGGAAAAATGGTCGGCTTTTGAACCGAGCACAAGTACTACCGCTACAGTAGTTACATCATGTACATTACGTCGGATATATGGCCATAGACGCTTATCTTTTGGTGGGTAAATGTCAGGCATTAGTAAAAACCCCGCTCTGTTTGGGGACGATCAAGCGGGATGGAGCTATCTATCAGTGCATACGGAACTAGAACTTGGCTGTTCCATCTTTTTTATCTTGCTGTTATATACTTCTTGTATCCGAATGAAACAGTATCTACATTAGAAATCAAAAGAGAAACCCCTTGACTGTTACCTTTACTGTTCTTGATTCAATTACATACATATTCAACATTGATTCCCCCAGACGCATATTGACCATGGCGCCCCACGAAATCGTCGACGAGCCTAGGACCAACAACAACGCCAGCAAGAAGGATGACAACGCCCCGAAAGACAGCAAACGCAACATGGTAGCCCTCGAGGCTCTGTCCCAGGGCGCCACACTCCCCGGCATCCCGACATACCCATCATTCGAGGTCCACCGCACCAGCATCCTAGAGCACATGGCAGCAGCCTTCCGCATCTTTGCGCGCAACGGCTACGCCGAGGGCATGGCAGGCCACATCTCCGTGCGAGACCCAGAGAACATCCACACCTTCTGGACGAACCCACTAGGCAAGGCGTGGCCCCTCCTGGAGGCGTCAGACATGGTCCTGGTCAACTACGAGGGCGAGGCCGTGGGCGGCAACATGAGCCGTCCGTCCAACGCGGCGGGCTTCCTGATCCACAGTGCCCTGCACAAGGCCCGACCCGACGTCAACGCCGCGTGCCACGCCCACTCGATCCACGGCAAGGCCTGGTCGTCGTTTGCACGGCCCCTCGAGATGCTCAACCAGGATGCCTGCATGTTCTACGGCGCGGCCCAGGCCGTCTACACCGACTTTGGAGGCGTCGTCTTTGACGAGGAGGAGGGCAAGAGGCTGGCTGCCGCGCTGGGTCCCGAGGGAAAGGTACTCACCCTCACCAACCATGGTATCCTCACCGTGGGGGAGACGGTCGACGAGGCCGCATATCTCTTCACCCTCATGGAGAGGAGCTGCCAGGTCCAGCTTCTCGCTGAGGCTGCCGCCGCTAATGGCATCCCCAAGAGGTACATTGATGATGCTACGGCAAAGTATACGTTTGAGATGACTTCGACGCCCGAGAGTCTGTATTGCGAGTTTCAGCCGCAGCTCGAGGTGGACAAGGCCATGATGGCGAGGGGGCAGTTCTGGTAGGGGTTTTTAAACAGTAGAAGAGATAATGACACATAGAATAACAATTACTACTACAGTATTATTAGTAGTATGGAAAGGGAGTAAGAGTGTGCTGTGTGTAAAAGACAGAAGCATGTGATATTGACTGTCCTGGTGATTGTGCATCTTCTTAATGCATCGTATTCAACTCCCTTGCATGAAGCCCGATCCAGCAGCTGGTTCTATGGTCTAACGGTTATGACTGCGGATTCTGATTCCGCCAGCGAGGGTTCGACTCCCTCTAGGACCTTCTTTTTTTGTTCTTTTTGTCATTTTTTCTAGGTCGGTCATGGTAAACTGACGGTGCCATGACTGACAATTGCATCAACTTGTGTCTATCTTTTTTTTTTTGCTTTGTCACGAGATTGGGATGAGTGGCTGGACGTCAACTACCAAGCATCCATCGCATTTGCGCCTCTTGGAGGACAATTTGCTCACCACTAGGCTAGCACTTTCTTATTGTATCTCCTCCCTTTCAGAAGTTGAGAATGAGCGTGTAATAAAAAAAAAATAGAGAGCTTGCATTTCATACAGGGAAGAAAATATGCCTCAGTGAGGAGTTCTATACATGTAGATGTGTATACATGTGATGAACTCAATGTGTGTGTGTGTAAGTGGCTGACTGCATGAGAAGAGAACCGGGTGTCCGTCCTCGACTGTCTATAACGACATAGCTCCTCTCTCTCCTACAGGTCTATGCAACGAAACCAAGAATGAAAATTGCATTGTATTAGCTGCCAATTATTTCCATATTCGGATAAAAAAAGAAGTTTGGCTATATAAAAGAAGTTGACAATATAGCCAAACTTCCAACGCACATCCCCTGCCTCTTAACGCACCTCCAAGCCCTTGCCCACCACATCCCACATCACAAGTGGACCGACAAAATCAATCGCCCCATTGAAGATGCAAATTCTCTCTACTCGGACTAGCAAAACTAGTAAATAGCAAAGAAGAGCAAAAAGAAAAGGTCACGGTGGGGATCGAACCCACAATCTTCTGATTCGTAGTCAGACGCCTTGCCATTGGGCCACGCGACCAATGCTGATTGATGTCTTGGAGGTTGCTTGACAGAGTCCAAGTGCATCCTGCCAAAGGGTCACACACACACACACACACACACAGAGTCTCTCTCAACCGGGGCGGAGGAACAAGGATCCCAGGTTCCGTCTACTTCAACTAGAACTACAAACATACCGGCTCCGAAGGACCGACGAATGCACCATCAACCTCAACAACACCCTCTCTATCTTATATACTAGATAATTGAAAATGACATTTACCGAGCTTTATCAATAGGTTTCACTGCTGGAATGGTATTTAGACAAAACGCACGCTGATTCCATATCCCAAGTGACAAGTCCAGGGTGAGCGTTTATGCGAGACAAAATATTACATAATCATATGTCCCAGCTTGAATCCGGGGCAATCGTCCGATCAAGAGGCACTCCACGTCCTGTCAATTGACGACGACGACAAGACCAATCGAGTCACCACGAAGACCTCCAACACCAAAAAATGTCAGCCTCGCTATTCCGGGCACGGCTACCGAGCCGGACGCCCACCGGGCTCTTCCGCCAGGCCGCCGCTCCCCGAGGAAGCCTCCCCCAGCCCCAACGCCGCTACGCATCGTCATCGTCATCGTCACCAGCATCAGGCCTGAAGCTGACAGCGTACGGCGGCGCCCTCGCAGCCTCCCTGTACGTGACGTACCTGTACGCCACGGACACCCGGGCTTCGGTGCACGCCTACGTGGTCCCCCGCCTTCTGCGAGTCATCTTCCCGGACGCCGAGGACGCACACCACGCTGGCACGACGGCGCTGAAAGCGCTCCTGGCGGCCGGGCTGAACCCGCGCGAGCGCGACAGCACCCTCGCCTCTGCGCCCGAGCTGGCCACCACGATATTCGGCGACATGAAGCTCAGCAACCCGATTGGCATATCTGCGGGCCTCGACAAGAACGCCGACATCCCCGACGTGCTGTTCGACTTTGGCGCCGGCATGGTCGAGGTGGGCGGGTGCACGGCGCGGCCGCAGGGGGGCAACCCGCGCCCGCGCATGTTCCGCGTCGTCGGGCTGGACGGCCTGGTGAACCGGTACGGGCTTAACTCGTGCGGCGCCGACAATATGGCCATGAGGCTGCGGGACCGCGTGCGCCGCTTCGCCCACGGGCTCGGCCTCAGCGAGGCGGACGTCCTCGAGGGCAGGGCCGGCGTGCCGCGGGGCAGCCTGCGCGACGGACGCGTCCTGGCCGTCCAGATCGCCAAGAACAAGGACACCGACGGGACGGACGAGGCCGCCGTCGCAGAGGACCACGCCTACTGTGTGCGACGCCTCGCCCCCTACGCCGATGTCCTGGTCGTCAACGTCAGCAGCCCCAACACCCCTGGTCTGCGCGACCTGCAGGCCACCGGCCCGCTGACCCGTCTCCTCGGCACCGTCGTCGACGAGGCCGCCAAGGCTGCCAAGGCTGGCAACGCCCCCCGCCCCCGGGTAATGGTCAAGGTGTCCCCCGACGAGGACGACGAGGACCAGGTCGGTGGGATCGTGACGGCCGTCTCGGACAGCGGCGTCGACGGCATCATCGTCGGCAACACTACCAAGCGTCGTGACGGTCTCGCCTCTCCCGCTAGGGCTGCCCTGCTCACAGACCAGGACAAGTCTAATCTCTACGAGGAGGGAGGCTACTCTGGCCCCGCCATGTTCGACCGCACCCTCAGCCTCGTCGGCAAGTACAGGCAGGCGCTCAAGGCTGAGACGCTCAAGGCCGGAGGGCAGGAGAAGGTCATCTTTGCTACTGGTGGTGTGACCAATGGCGAGCAGGCTCTCAAGCTGCTCAATGCGGGCGCTAGCGTCGCCATGGTCTACACTGCCATGGTCTACGGCGGTGCTGGTACCGTCACTAGAATCAAGACGGAGATGCGTGATGCCGTCAAGGCTCAGTCATAGCCATCTGCACATTCTGTGTGTGTGTGATTACAATTCGTTCTTTTTTTTTTTTGTGTCCCCTCTCTTTTGTTTAGCTAGAGGTTGTTTTTATAAAAAGCATGATTATCCGTCGGTTGTCAGGTTGCGTATATGAGTGAGCTGCCCATGAGTGCAATCGTACCGTCTTAAATTTTTCATACGTGCTACTTTGACATGGGATATTTACTGCTCAAAAACAGGATCACCCTCAGCAGCATCGACGCCCTCCTTGACAGCCCGCCCAACAGCGGCATCAATCTCCTCATCTCCATCCGCCAAGTCCAGCCAGGAGTTCTTGACGCCCTCGGCGGCGAGCAGCGCGTCAGCCACGCGAGCCACCGACTCGCGGCTCACCTGGCCACTGGCGTGCGACGACTTGCCCAGCTCGACCTTGCCGGCGGGCTCCTCGGTGAGCAGAGCAGGCCTGAGGTCGATGCCGACGAGGCTGCTGCTCTCCCTCGAGACCTGGTACAGCAGCTCGTCGGCGGGGATCTTGGCCTGGTAGTAGCGCGCCAGGACGCCCTGGTTGACCTTCTTGTTGTAGTCGTCCCACTCGCCGGCGGGCCACCAGGGGGCCGAGCGGCGGCGCGACCCGTTGTACGAGACCAGCAGGAAGCGTCTGATGTTGGGGAGGGTGGCGGCCGCGCGGATCAGGTGCGAGGCTGCGTCACGATCAATCTTGAATGTCTGGCTCATGTCAGTTTGCTTTCTATAACGGGAGTATAGGTGTAGCTCTTACCCTCTCGGGATCGCCCTTGCCACCAGCGCCTGAGGAATAGCTGTGTTAGCTCTGCTTTCGTGCCGTGTCTGCTTGATTAAGGTTGATACTCACCGGCTGAAAAGGCAATGAAATCAGGCTTGACCTCTCGTAGAAGGCTGACAGCCTTGTCCTGAGAGTCGATGTCCTCAATGCTGCTGACGAGAACGTTGAGCTTGCCAGGCTGACCGGAGCCCAGCTTCTGAATAGCAGGGACCTGCTCCTGCGCGCGAATGACGCTGGTGACGGTCCACGAACGCTTGAGAAGGAGAGGCGTGAGGTGCTGGGCTACCTTGCCGTGACCACCGACGACGAGAACGTGCTGAGGGGCCATGATGATGATGATGCGGGGGCTGTTGTTGCTGTTTTGTAGCGGGGTGAGCTTTTTTTTATGAGGCGGAGATGTGAGATGCAGGAAGTATCACAGTTTATGGTTGTTTTTTGAAAGAAAAGAAAAGAGATTCCTGATTTCATTTGAATCTTATAATAACTTGAATACTGCAATTACCATTATTAATCCCCCCCTCTTAGAAATCATGCTAATTGAACGGGAATAACGGATGGAAACGGGATTCATACACTTATGACGTGAACCCCACCTTCGCACTCATAGGAGAGCAACAAAACCATGACGTTACATGACGTGACGTGACAAGTTGCGGCATCGAAAAAAGGTTCAATACCAACAATGACGGTGCTTTCTAGAGAAATGAGATGATGGAAGAAGTATTGAAAAAAAGGTACTGAGACTACTGCTGCTACAAAAGTTCGTCAGGGTACTGAAACAAGGTATTGCCAATCGAATCACCAATCAGCCAACCGACAATTGCGAGGAAGTCCTTCCACTTGGACCGAACGCCATGACTAAAGTCATACAGGGCCGAGACTCGTATCTCGACAAGTCGATGATCCAAAGTGTAGACGCCGTGGGTGACGCGGACGGTGCGATGCGACACGCAGACGACAGTCACCTAACACCAAGGGAGTAGTAGGGTCGGTATACCAATGTTTTCATGCCGTGTGTGCATGCTGCCACTGCCGGTAGGAGTCGTTCTTCTGCGGTAGACATTCATGGCACTATAAAGGGAGAGAAGATGGAGTTACGGGTGTGCTTACGGGAAATACGTCGTGGCGGCGACACTCGACCCTGGAGTGCTGGTCGAGGGCCAACCACATGACAATGTCGACCTCTTCCACAGTCGGCTCACTGGGTCGCATCTTACTCTTGGTCGTGATCCAGAACGAGACGTGCGGCACAGAGTAGTCCCACTGCCCGACGCACGGCTCATCGTCGAACGGTGAATCCGTGCTGGCGTGAAGGACGCCCCTCAACTTCCATTTGGTGCCGCACGAACCACGATGACGGAGTTCAGGGCCCGCGAGGAGGTCACTGCAAACCCACGTTGCCACGGACAGCATATTGGTCTTGGTATCGAAGACAGAAGAAGGGGAAAGGGGGCAGGCTCGGTGATTCACTCACACATGTGGTGTAGTATGCCACTGAGATTGCCTCGGGACGATGCCCTCGTCGTCGCCATGGGAGTCGGTCGTGAGGACGGCCTCGAGAATCTCTTCAAAGCTCCACCGCCCATCTTTTTCCTGAAGCTAGTCCAAAAGCCCCCTACGGTCTACCTCTTCCAGACCTATAGCAGCTGAAAAAAAAAAAAAAAAAAAAAAAAAAAACAGCTCTGTCATAGTCGACGAGCAGACCAGCCTGGGTGAGAAGAGCGACGGCTGCAGACTGGCGGACCGCCTTGACAAAGCGCTCATCGTCGTCCAGGCTCATCCCCGTGACAATGTCGACGTAGCCGATGGCGATACAAGGTGACACAGGGGCGGGGACCTCGACTATGAACTTCTTGACTCTATTCCAGTGGGTTAGATGGCTGTCACCTATGAACATGGGCTGAGGGGGCTCGTAGATGGGGGCAGAGGCAGAGGGAGGTCGTTCGTCGCGCTGGCGTTGGCGCTGGGCCCGTCGACGTTGATGATGCTTTCCTCGGGTCCGCGCTGCTCTGCCTGTGGTCCTGGAGGCATTCCTGGCGGTTCTGGGTCGGTTTCTGTATCGCCGAGACATGGTTCTTCCTGTTCTTAGTGGTACTGTTGGCTGGATGTCAATGTCTGGATGAGATGACGACGCAGAAAGATATTGAAGTCAGTCTTATCAGATATTTATGGTGCGGATTGATGTCGTCCCTAGATGTTGATGGTGGCAGCTACTGATATACTATCGACCACTTTCCGTGGCAGTAATAGTATGTTGTGGCCACATGTTGCTATTAAGAGTCAAGAAAGCTTTATATAGGGCTTGTAAGTGAATGAATTCAATTCAGTGTGGCGTAAAGAAAGAGACTTGTGAAGTCATCTCATGATACATGTGAAGTGAATTACAAGTTACAAACACAAATGACTTTTTCGTTGACTTGCTCAGACGTTGGTCTTTACATGCCATGTCCATGTCGTTGATCACTTCCCGCCAACGTTGACCCTCGGCATCCACCTCCCCCCCCCGCATCACATCCCCCGATCTCTTCTCCACAAGCTTGGCAAGTACTTACTTCACTCTTTAACAGCTCAATCCTCAGCTCTTTCAACTGCACATATACACACATGCATTCACAGCTTTCTATGATACCGAGACCCCAAAATGCCTCCAAAACACCCCGTACGAACCGTGATACCAACCCTCCTCCCGGATCCCCCCAACACCCCCAAGGATCTATACACCACCAACCTAAACTTCTTCCTCCAGACTCCCTGGACAAACCGAATCATCAACTCCCCCAACGCCACCCCTCTCATCCTGCAATGCCGCAACCCTGGTTCCGCAGAGCAGCAGCAAGACCAACTCTTCGGAAGCACACTCTTTTCTGAAAACACAATCCCCCACATGCTCTCTGTCATAATACATCCCGACGGTGGCTCGGAGGACCGGAAGCAGCACCCAAATACACCCATCCGCTCCATCTGGACATTCTACCACGTCAATCACGGCCTAACGGGCGGTCCAGGCGTGCTACACGGCGGCATGACGATGGCCATGATGGACGAGGGAATGGGCGCCCTGACAGAGGTGAATTCCGCCCTGGGCAAGTCCGAGTCCGGCGGGGGAGAGGCATTCACCGGGTTTAGCGTCACGGGCGGGCTGGAAGTGAAATTTCTCAGACCGATATTCACGGGGACAGTCGTCGTCGTGAAGGCTACGTTGGTCAGTGTGGAGAGGCGCAAGGCGAGGGTTACGTGTGAGGTGTGTGATGAGGGGGGTGGTGCTCTAGCTGTGGGAGGCAGTGTATGGGTATCTACGAGGCCAGCATTGTGATGCAGTGTACTCCGTATTGTGGGTGCTGTTGATTATAATGGCATTTTGATTTTCAAAGAAATTACTATATAAATGTCCGCCCAACTATAAGAAAACTATGATATAAAAAAGACCGGCAAAGGAAACAAAACAGGGGTATGATGTAAAAGAAAAAGGCCGTGTGTGTCGTCAAAAAAAAAGTCATGGCCAAATGATGAAAATCGACACTTTGGTAAAGAAACGAAAAAAATGATGTCCGCCGCTGGGAAGTCCCCAGGATGAAATCCAACCAATAACCAATGTCCCAAAGAGGTAACAAAAATAACCCAAAAAGAAACAAATATCTCAACGAAAAGTAAAACGAGAAAGGGGGGAAGACAGAGAGGGGGGGTAAAGGGATCAGAAGAGAGAGTGTGTGAAAAGAGAAATCAATCCTTCAAAGCTCCAGGCTTCACAGTCCTATTAGGCAAAAACCTCTGCATGGCCTCCTTGGCCTTCTTGGGATCCTCGAGCGCAGCATACGCCGCCTCCCTCTTACTCAGCTGCTCATTATCCCAGTCATCCCCACGGTGCTCGAGGTGACTCTCGGCCGAGGACAGACTGCTGCTGCTGGCATTGTTCATGACCATGTTGACAATGTGGCCCTCCTGCTTCTTGACGCTGCGCTGCTTCTCCTTGAGCTTCTGGAGGCGCTCGTCTCCGCAGAACATTGTCACCACGCCCAGACGGGGGAAGTTGTGCTCCAGGAAGGTCTTGAGGTCGGGCAGGACCGACTTCTCGGGCCGGTACGTGCCCGACTCATTGTCGATGACGAGCTGGTAGTATGCTGGGTCCAGGGGGGGTGCCGACGAGGGAGGACCGTCCGGCACGGATGTGTCAGGCGGGTGCGTCTTCTCGGCGGGCTCCGGGTCATCGTTGGAGGCGTGAGGGTGGCGCGTCCGTCGGATGAAGAACTCGCCCGAGTAGGCAATGTACGTCTGCACGTCTGAGTGCATCGTGTGCTTGCTCAGGAGGTCGACGCCGAACTCGTGGCCCGTCTCGGTGAAGCGAAGGAGGCCGTCCAGCGTCAGCACGTACGTGAAGATGCGGCCGCCCTGGTCGAAGTGCGCTAGGCGCAGGAGTTGGAGCGACGCGTCCTCGGTGCACGGCTCGTACTGGCCCCACTCGGTCGACTTGTCGAAGTTGTAGATGCGCGCGTGCTGCTTGTGCAGGGCTGCGTTGAGGACCTTGCCTCGCAGACCCGTCGACGTGAACATGGACCCGATGATGGGACGGAACTCGACGAATCGGTGATACAGGCGCGGTGGCACCGGACCCTTGAGCTGCATCTCGTTGGCTTGGAAACTACACGAGATTGTTAGTCAATGTTACTCTCGGGGAAAGGAAGACGAGGACGAAGGAAAAAAAGAAGAAGAAAAAAGGAAGAAGAAAAAAAAAGACTCACTCATATTTCTGAGTCGCCTTGTTCTGTTCCCGATGAGAACCCGGCCTCTGACTCTCCGCAGCCGCCTCAGCCTCCTGCTCGGCATCAGCATCGACCTTGGTGCCAATGAGCCTACCAATCATAGGACTAAAGTGCTTGCACCACGTCTGCGGACCAACAGTGTACATCTGCGCAAACGGGGGCTCCGACTTGCCCAGCATCTCTATGCTCAGACACAACCGGGGAGTAAGGTCAAAGTTATGAGTGACGACGCCGGACAGACCCTTCAGCACGAGAGCACGCTTGCTCATGACGCGCTTCTTCGCCTCCAGCTCCCTCCCGGGCAGAGGGTACTGATCCCACCCCTCGTACAGACGAGGGACCTTGACAGTGACGTTACCCAGACGGTCATCGGCGTTGGCGTAGTCCTCGTCGTACAGACGACACTTGAGGACGAAGCCCGTGGGGGGCACATTGGCGACGATCCAGGGGGCCTTCCACTCCGGGTGAAGGGTCCTGCGCACCGTCTGCGTGCGCATGAACAGGTCCGGATCCTCCTTGTGGCGCTTGGGCTGGGTGCCCTTGAGCGTGGCCGTGAGGTACGGGTCCGCGGCGCCCGAGTTGAAGTCGGCTGGCGGCAGGTTCACGGCGTACTGGAAGGTGAAGCGGAGGGTGTAGCCCTGCGGCGCCTCGGGGAGGGGCGTGTCGTCGAATCCGCCTGGTGGTCCCTTGCGTGTCAGGGAACGGAGAGGGTGGCCGAAGTTGCGCGTCTTGCCATCCTTCCCGGTGGTCGCCACCATGGCGGGGTCGTCGTTGGCTTCGTCGTTGCCGTTGGCGTGCCCCTCTGCTGCTGCCGCCGCTGCCACTTCTTCGTCGTCAGAAGGGTAGTAATGGTCTGTATGGTCGGTGGTGGTGGTGGTTGTGGTTGTGTCACCGGAATCCGGTCGTCCCTTTGTGTGCTTGAATAAGCCGTTCTTTCCCGCTGAGGGTTCGACAGGCGCTCCTGCTGGCGCTGCTGTCGCTGTTGCGGTCGTCGTCATTGTATAGTGGGGTCGGGTACTTCTTTTTTTTGGGTTTGGCGGTGGGACTAAAATACACGTGCGGTTGTTGTTGTAATATTTTCAATTCGGAATCATAGTTTGGACATTACAAAGAATGGAGGAAAGAAAAGAAAAAGAAATGGGATGGAGATGTACATGAGATAAGAATCTTTATGATTCACCAGTCTTAGTGTTATTATCTCTCTCTCTCTTATTATATATATAAAGAGGCGAGAACTGCATGAGAG
>FYEV01001777.1:111336-148885 GCA_900188565.1 Geosmithia flava
GTGGGAGGGGGGGGGGCGCAAGGAGAGAAAGAAAAAATAAAAAGCAAGGGCTGTGATACGCAGGTGCAAGGGTCTTGTACGGCTCGAACGGCATCTAATACCCGTAAATAAGACGCGTACTCGGGTCTGTGTAATACAAACCAAGCACGTATTACGCCGTATTTTAATTTAATGACTATTCGTACTCCGTACCACTACGAGTAGTAGCTTGTTCCAAACTTGAGCTATTGAGTAAAAAGAACGAGGTCCAGCACTTGCCAGCACTTACAAAAATTCCGCCGCCCATCTTGCCTTGTTTGAAACAGGGAATTCTTGGCGGTGTAATCTCTGGTCCATCCATCTTTTTTTCCTACGGCCCATCCGGTTACGTCATGAGTTCGGAATACCTGGCAGACAAGAATAGTAGCACTACTATTACTAGTACTCCGTACGGAGTAGTAGTTTTCCTTTGGTAAAGTATGTGCTTGGTCGTGTGATTGTTATCATGAGCATTTGGGTATGAATTGCGGCGTATTGGCTGTGTTTATCGCTTTGGAGACTGTTTTTTTTTTTTTTTTTTGGCTTTCATCGTCTCTCTCTATTGATCCCTACTACTTGTAGTAAAGTGTTAGTGTATACTCCGTACAGAGTGCTACTAGTATTATCTGTACGAGTACGAGGTGGTAGTACGGAGTAGCACCGAGTAGCGTTGCAAATGGGAAATGACGCTCGTCGTAGGAATTCATCCCCTTCATCTGCAAGTTACAAGTCAGAGACCACTCCTCGTGCTCGTAAGCAGCTAATACCACACTCGACAGGGCAGTTAAGCTCATTCTTTCATTCTCACTCTAATCCTTCTCATGTATTATACGGTGTTATATGGAGAATAAGGACCTACAAAAGATCCAGTATATTTAATTCCCGAGTGGAATCTCACATGTACGGAGTAATACGGGTTTCCTCATTACAGTACTCAATAAGGTATCAACTTTCCTCGTAGGGCGCATATAAATTCATGAATCTTCTGCAGGGCGTACTGATCAAGGAGTCTAGGCAAAGTCCGTGAATGCCATCCCCAAGACTTGATCTTTCAGACTTGATAAGCCGTGCCGTTCTCGTATCGTCCAACACCGCCATAAGCCGGCACCAGCATACCGAGTTGCCAAGATGACAAGCAAAGTCCAGACTCTAGAGAGTACCTACTGGTACTCGCAGCCTCAGCCCGGCTGTGCAGAGACTCACAAAGGTCCCATCCTGTATCGGTAGTCTGGTCTGATCATGTCTTGCTCTGAACTAATACTGATATCGATCCCAATGAGGCTCAGGGGGGGAGCTCACCCAAGAGTATTTCTTTCCGAACCCGAATCCCGACAACAACAACAACGACATTTGAACCTGAATTCGTATTACGCGTACTTCTGTACGAATGGTACCGAGTACGCGCGTATATGTCTTGGCAGGTTTGCAGATCATACAAGTTCATCGTTGTACACGGGCACGGACTATCGACTTTTCTTGTACGACAAGTCAAAATCAATATTTTCCATCTGGTCAGGCAAACTCGGGCTACATACATACATGTAGGAATATGCATGGAATACGGAATAGAGACGGGATTAATAGGTCGACTGTAAATGTTCAGCCGAGTGTGGTGCATGTCCATTCTAGCCCAGACCAGGGAGGTCCTAGCCACATCTGCCCACTGCCCACTTCCCAGCCAGCACAGCCTAGTTGGAGCGCCACAACAAAACGTCTTGACCCCGCTGATTATTCCTCGGCATCGACGTGGCCGTGCAGCCGCCACTGACCAGCACCGCCACCCTGCACCATGCGGACATTGCACCATTACCTTTTGAGGACGTTTGCACTTTGTGCTTCTCGGGTTCGCATTTGCATCTTCCATGAAAAGATGGCAGAAATGTCATATGAGATGGATTTAGATGTTGACATACCCTATAGTTTTGGATGATTCATCAATCTTTAGAATGGAGTTAGATCTGACCTGAACTACTGATATAGTGATGCTCTTGTCCTTTGCATCTTGCAACTTTCATCTCACATACGAGTACTGTGGGGTAATGCTCGGCTTGTCGGCGTAAGGAAGGTCCTGGCACTACAGCATTCAAGGTCCCTCCACAGATATGTAAGTGCATCTGACGAAGGGGTGCCTGAGCTATGTGATTCCTCTAGAAGCCATCTAGAGATGATATATACCCAGGACTTGTCTACAATAGCTGCTCGTGCTTCAACGGATCTTCACAGTCACAGCATATATTCCACTGCTAGAGAAGCGAGTGACGTGAGATATGAGAGCAGTCTAGCAGTTCGTAAAAACCATAACCAAGCTTTCACCCCATCACAGAAGCACGCCATAAGACTCCAAGACACGATGCTCAACGGCAACACGCCATTCGTTCCGTCATGGACGGAAGACCGATCACCTGACGTTGGACCACGGGCGATCAATGCATCCCTACCAAGTTGGAAGGGCTAGCTTTCCGTCTCATGCCTCTAATAATCTTGACAATGTACCAACCAAGTACGACACGACAGCTATTCTAAGTAGATAGTATTGACGAGAGAACTTGTACTTGTACATCACTCCGCACGCGAGTGAAACAAGCTGTGTGGACCAGAGATTAACCATTCATCCATTGGGAATTGAGTGTGCGACAGTTTGCGTCTTTTTTGCCTATCCGACCAAGGTATCGCGCGGGGAAAGGGACTTGGACGGGAAGGATATTTGTCTGTGTCGTTTGAGTAGAAGCTGTACTGTTGGAAGTAGCTGTACTGGCTAGAGGTACTTGTAGCTGTAGCTGTATCTGTACGAGCACTTGCAGAGTGTGGCAGTGGGGGCGTTGGTGATCAAACCCGGGGGAGGAGAGCTTGGTGTTATTACGTCGTGTGGGAGGGAGGAACACAAGCTACCAAGGTTTCTTGGATTCGGAAGGTTGGCCGTTACCTGGTGAAGAGGTCGAACGGGATGAAAGGAGACAAATAGAAGGGAATAAACATAATGAATGTCAAGATCATGCGAAGAGAGCGATAAAGAGAAAGTAAGGTGGGAGGTGGGAGGTGGGAGGAAAAGGAAAGAAAAGGTACATGTACATCAATGACGTTTCTGAGCTTGTCCCTGTGCTTCTTCGTCATTCCGTCACAAATGCTCAGAAACGGAAGGAAGGACCGGGTGCACGGGTGTCAGCCAGGTGTCTTTCATACCTTCTACCTTGTCTTGACGTGTGAGTACTACAGGTAGTATGGGCTCTTATTAGCATAGGTAGGTACCTGTTACAGCGCAGTCGGTAGTAAAGCCAGTGCTGCCACTGCCCCTCACTCCCGTCTGTTGCTGTGTTGTGCGTGAGCTTGGTGCTCTGCCCCGCCATCGTCATGGTGTCACCAAGTGGAGGCTGATGGAAGACCCTGAAAAGTTATTGGATATACAAGCTCAAGTCAGAAGCAGCAAAACCCACATCTACTCCCTTCCAAGGGCCAAAGTACCAAAAGCGACAAAAACGGAAACGGACCCCTCTCTTCTCCTCTTCTCTTGTTTTTCTTCTTTCTTCTTCTTCTTCTTCTTTTCCTTCTCCATACTACAATCTCAATTCCATCTACCAAACCATCTATCACACACGCAAAACCATCATCACAATGGGTGTCAACAAGACCATCATCAGCGAGGGAACCGGCTCCTCTCCCAGCCCCGGTGACACCATCACCATGCAGTACACTGGTTGGGTCAAGGACGCCAGCAAGCCCGAGAACAAGGGCAAGCAGTATGTTACCTGCTGAAGCCTTCCCCCCTAAGATTCGGAACAATAGCTAACCATCCGCGCAGGTTCGACTCCTCCAGGGGCCGCGGCGCCTTTGTCGTCCCCATTGGCGTTGGCCAGCTCATCAAGGGTAACGTCTTTCCAATACTGACCTTCTACGCTGGTCTGTCGAACCGTGATGAATCTGGCGCTGACATGCAAACAGGCTGGGACGAGGGTGTCCCTACCATGAAGCAGGGCGAGAAGGCTCTCCTCGACATCTCTCCGTAAGTTATTACACCGAGTACATGTCAGAATCAAACAAGAACCATGGCTAACCAATCCGAATTTGCAGTGACTACGCCTACGGCTCCTCGTAAGCTACAACCCCGCATGCATAGCACCTCTATGGAAATGACCTGCGTCTCAGATACTAACACATACGATTACAGTGGTATTCCCCAGGCTGGCATCCCCCCCAACGCCGACCTTCTCTTGTAAGTTTTTCTCTGCTATTATTCTTGTCTCAAGAGTAAAAGAAGGAAACATTGCTAACAAGCTTCTCTCAACCATAGCGAGGTCGAGCTCGTCAGCTTCAGGAAGTAAGCTTAGTGCGCGATGAGAAAATAAAGTAAAAAAACAGAGAAAGACGTCAATACGACCGATCGACATGAGGGGCATGCAAGATGACTGGCATTTGTTCGCGAGGGCAACGGGAGGGGAAACAACCACCACCCAGATGCAGCCGAGAGAAGACAAATATTGACTGATTTTTGAAAAACCCTCACAAAAACACCCCGATATCCATCTCCTTCTTTGCCCTTCTGTACAAAATGTAGAGGCACAGCCCTCCTCACTCCTCATCTGACGTCGGCGCACCCTTTTGTACTCGTACCTGTAGAGCGTGGTGCGGGGAAGCTTTGGAGGCCAGCCGAGCTCGGCGAGACAAGACAGCGAGCAACGGGCTTAGCAAGGTGTCCATATCTCTTCCGTGCTATCTGTACGAGTACAGGACGGAATACTAGTCGCGCAAGATGCTACCGTGGCAGGTTTCGCATGCATTCTAGGTAATGCGCTCCTATGGCTACGAGTGGAGACGCCTCTGCTGTCCTCGTAGAACAAGGTGCGTCGGCTGTTGGGTCACAGCTACAGCTACGTGTCTGGGGCAACGGAGCTGGTAGCATCACAAAACAGTAACGGCAACCGCAATAGCAGCATCAACTGTAATGTCAAACTCACATGACAGTGTGATATCATTGTGTGAATGCCACGCAGAGTAGAAACACAAGAACCCAAAAACAGAAACAGAGTCACTCACTTCTTTTACTAATGAATTTCTATTGTGACTGATTAATGCTCACTGATGGAAGGGGGAAAAAAAAGTTGCTTACTCTATGGATTGCTTCCATGATCGAATGGCTTAGAAACCCGTCTCCCCACCCAACAACCAATCAGCGACGTCATGGAAAAAGAAAACCCCCACCATCCCACCATGACTTTGTAGAGTCACCAACCCGCTACAAGGCGCTGGGCTGCTGCTGCTGCTGCTGCCGCCGCTGCAAGGAGCGGAGCAAGCAGCGACACACACCGTAGGTAGGTATTCGTACGCCCTTCTGGTCTTGCGGGCGGGCAGCCTTCTGTGCTGGGTCCCGGCCTCTGCCAGTGACGCTTTCGGGTCTTCTGCCCCACTATAACGGCTCAACCAAGCTGCTATTGATGGATCCATGGATTGCTGCCCGCCGTTCCATGCTGGCTGCCCCTCATCAACCTGCAGGTGGTCTTTGGCCGGCTTTGCTTCCTGCTACAAACATCATCACTTGTCCAACGACATTACAAACTTCTCCTCTTTTTTTCCTCAAATATTCACCTCCCTTCTCTCTGCTATCTTGTTCCTTCAGGGTATATAGCAGCAGCAGAAGTTCTGGCATACACACCAGAATATCTCATACGCCTATCCGCACACACACGCTCTCGTTCGCTTTGAAACCTTTCCGGACACGGTAGTCAAGGCATACACTCTTTGGTAAAGGTTGAGCTTGACTGGTGGTGCTGGATCGCTCACAGTCGGCCCAACGCAGCGCCTCAGATATTGCCTCGCCGTCACTCGACAAGGTGACTCAGGCAAAGCGGAAGCTCTCCAGTGGAGAGAATCATCCACCTCCCAAGAAGATCATGGCTGTAAGCTTTGTCCCCCCCTCCTCCCACCTCCACCGCGGAAACGTTGGCGACCTAGATGTCCAGTTTTAATGTGAAACCTTTTCCACCACGTTCCTTTACTGACTGTGCTTTTTCCTCTTAGGATGCAAAGATGACGGGTACCGACCCGGCCACTCAGGTCGCCGTCGACAGCTCCGTCGTGGGCCAGAACGAGATCGACGAGTCCCTCTACAGCCGACAGCTCTACGTCCTTGGCCACGAGGCCATGAAGCGCATGAGCACCTCCAACATCCTCGTCGTCGGCCTCAAGGGTCTCGGTGTCGAGATCGCCAAGAACATTGCCCTCGCCGGTGTCAAGAGCCTCAGCCTCTACGACCCTACAAACACTGAGCTGGCCGACCTCTCGTCCCAGTTCTTCCTGACGCCTGCCGACGTCGGTAAGCCCAGGGACGCTGTCACCGTCCCCCGCGTTGCTGAGCTCAACGCATACGTTCCCGTCAAGCTGCACGAGTCTCCTAGGTGAGCAGACTAACGCACATATCCCAAAACGAAACTGGCGCAAAGGACACATGGCTGACAAATGTTCTCTTCAAGCCTCGACGACAACGCCCAGTTCGACAAGTACCAGGTTGTCGTCCTGACCAACGTCCCTATTCACTACCAGCAGCGCATTGCCGACTACTGCCACTCCAAGGGCATCTTTGTCGTCGTCGCCGATAGCTTCGGTCTGTTCGGTAGCATCTTCTGCGACTTTGGCGATAAGTTTGCCTGCATCGACCCTACCGGAGAGACCCCCAACACTGGTATCCTTGCCGGTGTCGACGAGGATGGCACCGTGACCGTCCTGGATGAGGCTCGCCATGGCCTCGAGGATGGCGACCATGTCACCTTCAGCGAGATTGAGGGCATGGAGGGCCTGAACAAGTGCGAGCCGAGAAAGGTTACCGTCAAGGGCCCTTACACCTTCTCCATCGGGGACGTGTCTGGTCTCGGCCAGTACCAGCGCGGTGGTATGTTCCAGCAGGTCAAGATGCCCAAGGCTATCAACTTCAAGACCTTCACCGAGGCTCTGAAGGGCCCCGAGTTCGTCGTCTCCGACTTTGCCAAGTTCGACCGCCCCCAGCAGCTCCACCTCGGATTCCAGGCCCTCCACGCCTTCCAGGTCTCCAAGGGCCGCCTGCCTAACCCTCTGGACGAGGATGAGGCTACCATTGTGCTGGAGGCTGCCAAGAAGTTCGCCAAGGACGAGGGTGTCGAGGTTGAATTCAACGACAAGCTCATCAAGGAGCTCAGCTACCAGGCCAAGGGTGACCTGAGCCCCGTGGCCGCCTTCCTTGGTGGTCTGGCTGCCCAGGAGGTCCTGAAGGCCGTTTCTGGAAAGTTCCACCCCATCACTCAGTGGCTCTACTTTGACGCCCTCGAGTCTATCCCCACGGGTGTCCCCAGGACCCGCGAGCTCTGCCAGCCCATTGGCAGCCGATACGACGGCCAGATTGCCGTCTTCGGTACCGAGTTCCAGAAGAAGATTGCCAACGTGAAGCAGTTCCTCGTCGGAGCCGGTGCCATTGGCTGTGAGATGCTCAAGAACTGGGCTCTCATGGGTCTGGGAACCGGCCCCGAGGGCAAGATCTGGGTCACCGACATGGACTCCATCGAGAAGAGCAACCTCAACAGGCAGTTCCTCTTCCGTGCCGCTGACGTCGGCCACATGAAGAGCGACTGCGCTGCCAAGGCTGTGCAGCGCATGAACCCCGAGTTGGAGGGCCACTTTGAGACCCTCAAGGAGCGGGTCAGCCCCGACACGGAGCATGTCTTCCACGAGGAGTTCTGGCAGAACCTGGACGGTGTCACCAACGCCCTGGACAATGTCGAGGCCCGCGAGTACGTTGACCGCCGCTGCATCCTGTTCCGCAAGCCCCTCCTCGAGAGCGGTACCCTGGGCACCAAGGGTAACACGCAGGTGGTTCTGCCCCTCATCACTGAGTCGTACTCGTCGACCCGCGACCCCCCGGAGAAGGACTTCCCCATGTGCACCATCCGAAGCTTCCCCAACCGCATCGAGCACACGATTGCCTGGTCCAAGGAGTACATGTTTGAGAAGACCTTTGTCAAGGCCCCTCAGACGGTCAACCTGTACCTGACTCAGCCCAAGTACCTGCAGACCACTCTGAAGCAGCCCGGAAACCACAAGGAGACTCTGGAGACGATCCGCAACTTCCTCACCACGGAGCGCCCGCGTACCTTTGAGGACTGCATTGCCTGGGCTCGTCTGCAGTTTGAGACGGAGTTTGCCAATAAGATCCAGCAGCTCCTGTACACCTTCCCCAAGGACAGCACCACTTCCACGGGAACCCTGTTCTGGTCCGGACCCAAGCGCGCTCCCGACCCTCTCAAGTTCGACACTAACAACCCGACGCACCTGGGCTTCGTGATCGCGGCTGCCAACCTGCACGCCTTCAACTTTGGCATCAAGCCCCCGACCAACGACAAGGCATACTACATCAAGGAGCTGTCAGATGTCATTGTCCCCGACTTCACGCCCTCGTCGAGCGTCAAGATTCAGACTGACGACAAGGAGGTACGTTATTATGCATTTACTGCAAGCTGATGGCGAAAAGTATACTGACTCATATTTGATGAAACAGGCCCCCAGCGCTGTCGACGACGACAACAACGAGCTGGACCGCATCATCTCGGCCATCCCCGACCGCACGACGCTGGCCGGATTCGAGCTCACGCCCGTCGACTTCGAGAAGGACGACGACAGCAACCACCACATCGACTTCATCACGTGCTGCAGCAACCTCCGTGCCGAGAACTACAAGATTGAGCCGGCCGACCGTCACAAGACCAAGTTCATCGCCGGAAAGATCATCCCGGCCATTGCGACGACGACGGCTCTGGTGACTGGACTTGTGACGCTGGAGCTATACAAGGTTGTTGACGGCAAGGACGACATTGAGCAGTACAAGAACGGATTCGTCAACCTGGCGCTGCCGTTCATCGGGTTCAGCGAGCCGATTGCCAGCGGCAAGATTGAGTACAAGGGCGCAGGCGGTAAGACGCTATCGCTAGACAGGGTGTGGGACCGCTTCGAGATTGAGGACATGACGCTGGACGAGCTGATTGCCGACTTTGACAAGAGGGGTCTCGCACTGACCGGACTCATCTCGGGAGTCGCCCTTCTCTACCCTCCCGTCTCGTTTAACAAGGAGGCACGCGAGAAGATTGAGAGGACGCGCAGGGCGATGAAGCTGAGCGAGCTGGTGAAGTCTGTGACGAAGAAGGACATTCCGTCGCACCAGAAGGAGCTCGCGTTTGACATTACTGCTTCTGACGCGACGGGAGAGGACATTGAAGACATTCCTTTCCTGAAGGTCAGGCTTCAGTAGAGGCATGGATGAGATGATGGGCTTGTATTGTCAAGGTAGAAGAATGAATTATTAGCAGATTTTGTTCATGGTGTATTGGACCGAGACGAGCTTTATTACCGTGTTTGCTAGAACGAATTGAATATAATTAGTACTGTATATCAGAGACGTGATGTAGAAGTAGCAGCATGGGAACAGTGAACAACAACAGCATTCAAGAAGAATAGTAACAACGGCATGATGAAGACGTCATTTTCATTCTGCTCTTTCTGGTCACCATATTCTACGCAGCTAGTACGTTTCTCTCACAAAATACTACTACTAGGAGTGTACTATAAAAAAAAAAAGAGAAGATAGTTAGAGAAGAAAAATTCAAGTTGTAGCCAGGTCAACAAAAAAAAAAGCAAAAAAAAAAAAAGAAACCGATTAAATCGGTTGGCGGATCTCTCCCGCCGGGAATTGAACCCGGGTCTCGAGCGTGACAAGCTCGCATACTGACCACTATACTACGGAAGATGTTTGACTGTTGAAGCAGCCAAGGTAGTGAGGTGTGATTGGAGGGATGTGGAGATATGTAGTATATATGGGACAGGCAGGACAATCAAGGTCAAGACGGGACAGGATGAGACATGATGCAATACGACATTACGTGCAGCTGTTTCTTCCCGTTTTTTCTTTTTCTTCTTTTGTGACTACTGATGATGATGATGTTAGCATTTCACGGAATAATAGTATCAAACTCTATGGATATATTTCCGATTCCCGCCGTGAAGAATGGATATGGAAATACGGCTGTTTGTTTTGTGTGAGGTGCTCAGAGAGTGAGAGTGAGGAAGACAAATGGTTACGTCAGTATTATACAATCGGCACTAACTTGGATGCGGTGGTGGGTGATTTTTACAAAGCGCCCCTCATTGCTTACCCTACCCCGAGCTATTAGTAGAGAGTGTGGTCTGCCTCTTGTGTGCTTGATGTGATTTCCTGTTTGTAATCGACATTTTTCATACATTGGATCATCATATAAACAAGTGGTTTCTCTTGTTCTTTTTTGCTCTATATATTCTCTTCGTTTTCTGCATCATCCATATGCGTCCTGTTGTTCAGAGTGTGAAAAGGGTCTGTCATCGTACTATTTTACCGACGTCTACCTTTTCTCGTGTTACGATACCGAAGCAGCAGATTAAAATGGTAGGTCTTTCTATCGAGAAGCGTTGATTTCAATGCTCTTCAATATGACAAGATAACGAAGGAGGCCGAAGAAGAAAACAGAGCGAGAAAGAGAATCAAAGTGCTGACAAAAACAAAACAGGCCAGCATCACAGATTGGGTCAAACCGTCCGACAAGTCGGGCGAGTTCAAGAGGCAGGTCAGCTCATTCAGGGACACCATCTCCCGCGAGCCTGGGGCCAAGTACCCTCCCGAAAAGGGACGTTATCATCTCTACGTCAGCTATGCCTGCCCATGGGTATGTTCTTTTCCCTCCTTTCTGAACGACTTGACCATCCATGTGCAACCTCTGACCCCATCCCAGGCCCATCGCACATTGATTGCACGCAAGCTCAAAGGTCTAGAGGACTACATCTCCTTCTCCGTCGTGCACTGGAAGCTAGCGGAGGGAGGATGGCGGTTCGTGACGCCGGAGGAGGTGACCAAGGGTGAGGCCCCGCCGGGCGAGAACGTGGTGCCGGACCCGATCGAGGGCCATGCGGCATCCGACTTCACGCACCTCCGCCACGTGTACTTTGAGTCAGAGCCCGAGTACGCGGCGCGGTTCACGGTCCCCGTTCTCTACGACAAGAAGACGCGCCGCATCGTGAGCAACGAGAGCAGCGAGATCCTGCGCATGCTGGGCAGCGAGTTCGACGACGTTCTCGACAGCCAGCACGGGAAGGACATGGACCTGTACCCCGAGTCACTGCGCAAGGACATTGACGAGACGGGCGCCTGGACGTACGACCTCATCAACAACGGCGTGTACAAGTCTGGCTTCGCCACGACGGCAGAGGCGTACGAGCGCAACGTCGTCTCGCTGTTCGACGCGCTCGACAGGGCGGAGAAGCACCTCGCCGCCAACGCCGAGCAGGGCCGCGGGCCCTTCTACCTCGGCGAGACGCTCACAGAGGTCGACGTCAGGCTGTACGTCACCATCGTGCGCTTCGACCCGGCCTACGTCCAGCACTTCAAGTGCAACATCAGGGACATCCGCTCCGGCTACCCCCACCTGCACAGGTGGCTGAGGAACCTGTACTGGAACATCCCGGCTTTCAGGGAGACGACCCAGTTCGACCACATCAAGTGGCACTATACCCGGAGTCACACCCAGATCAACCCGTTGAGCATCACGCCTCTTGGTCCGCTGCCGCATATCCTGCCTCTGGATGAGGAGGTTGCTGCTGCTAGGAAGTAGCTCTGCGGTGAAGCCTCCATGGCGGTCAAGTGTATTTTAGTAGTAGGCAGAATGCAGGTGCAATAATACAGGGTTTTATAGTGAACTCCAGTGACGGAACCGTAAACTGCAGGGTTCAAGTGGTGGACTGCCAACCTGACAGCGCATCATACAGCGCATCAGTGACCCGGACCCATTCTGTGCCCATCATCGCACTAAAACTCCCCTAACCCTCAGGTCCAGGCTCCCGTGCACCTCGGGCTCCAGTGCACAGGCACCTAGAGGGTCCCCTGTTCTAGGTCCCTCGGGTTCTGGCCGGGCACACTACGAGGGCGAGTCCTGACAATCCCCTCCATCACCGACACTCAAAGTACATGCACGTATAGACATGTACCGGTTGGCCCCTTGCTTCAAAGCCCAAAGCTCCAGTGATTGCTTCCCAATAAGGCATTTTTCCTTTTGAATGATTGTGCTACTATTTCCCTTTCCCTTGCTCTGTAGATGTGCTGTCCTCAGCTCTCACTCCCAGCTCTGTCCCAAGCTCTGCCCTTAGCTCTCTCTCCCCCCCCTACCGCCACTCTTGGGACCCTCCCCTCTGTATCCCTCACAACACCACAATCATCATCAATCACCTGCATATTCATAGAAAGCATAAAGAAAGGAAGAAGAAAAAAAAAACTTCACCCGATTAAGGGAAAGAGAGCACAACAAGAAAAAGAGAGAGAAAACAAGAAAAAATACACTCAAATCCTCACTGTTTACCCTCTCTCCCTCCTGCTATTGAGCATATCGCCACCATATTCTTGCCCATCTCCCTTTAGCGTACAAGGCCGCGCCCCAATCAGACCAGTGGCAGCAGCAGCACCCTTCTACTCCTCTCTAGGTCCCCTCTAGGTCCCCTCAGGCTCTCTCTCTCTCTCCTGCCCTCCTCCCATCCTTTAATCTTCTCCCTCACAATCTCAATCTCATCCTCCTCCTCCCATCTCCCCCCCCGCCTCCAAAACAATCCACCAACTTCTTCCTTTGCGCACTTTTCCCCCTCCCATCCACTCCCATCGAAAACGACGATTACAAAAAAAGAAAAAAAGAAAACCCACCAATTCAAAACAATCTTCGCACACGATAAAACCCACCATCAAAAAAATCCCTTGACCGAAATCTGTCCTTCTACTCGACCCAATCTACCCATCGTCGCCCCGACCGCTTCATCTCTCCCTCTACTCTCTCTTCACACCCATTTGCGCGACATCCTCCCACGACGAATCCCGTGACAGGGCGGTAACAGATGCGCATCGCGCAATAACAACCACCCTGCCATGGCCAAACGATACCCGGCCGAGTTTCTCCTCCATCTAAGAGATTCTCCGCTATGCGTCAAACCTGATAACCTACCGCCCACCGATGAATGGATGGGGTACGTGCACTCACCCGCCCCCTCACTTCAAATCTCTCGAGTCCCTTCCTTGGCTAACTGACTCGACACAAAAAAATATAGCCCGCCGCCTGAACAGCAGCAACGAACGCAGCATCAGCAGACTCGCTCTGGTCAGCCTTCTACGTTTGGTGTCTTTGAAAAGCCTCGTACTGCCACCGATAATGGTCTCCTCGATCAGTCGAATCGACGCCCTGATTTCAACCGCCATGCCTCCAAGACCAGTGCCACCAGTCCGTCTCTTCTTCCTCTGCTGAGAAGCAGGAATACGAGAAATCAAATGTCGCTAACCCGCAAGAATAGATGCCGAAGAACTCATGTTTGGTCCTCCCCGGACCGCATTTGCCTCGTCCGGTCGCACCAAGGGCATAGACACCGACAAGAACCCCCGAGACCCCGAAGCCATCGGCCGCTTCAACAATATCCGCACCAGCGATGGTGACCGTTTCCGCGAAGGTAGAAACGCACTGCCCCTGCGACGCCGCCCCGAGGGCGCTGACCAGGACGGCGAGGGCTGGAGCACCGTCAAGCCCCGCAAGAGCTTTGGCGCAGAAGGCGCCGAGCGCTTCCACGGTCGCATGGGTGGCAACTTCAAGGACGAGAAGAAGCAGCCCATCCGTGACAAGGATGAGCGCCCGCCCCGCACCTTTGACGGACTGTCCAAGGACAGGGACCCCGAAGAGAACGGCCGCGCACGCACCGTCACCGGACCCAAGGCCGTCAAGCCCGACTCGTGGCAGGAGGGCAAGCCCCCGGTGGAGGGCCGCGGCAACGACAAGCGCGAACGCATCGACCGAGCCAAGAGCTGGAGGGACCGCAATGCGGCCGCCGAGGCCATTGTCGACGACGAACTCGGTGGCGCTCGGTCCCACGACAATGGCGGACGATGGGGTCGTGACGGCCACCGTGGTTCCCGCGACCCCGAGTGGTTCGACGAGCCCGCTCCGCGAAAGGCTGAGCCGCGCACCCAGCAGGACTTCCAGAAATGGATGGAGGAGATGAAGAAGTCCAAGGGTGGCGGTGCGCCCGTTGTCGAACCGACCTCGCCGCCTTCTGCCGACCCGGCCATCGAGTCAGCCAAGCTTCACACCCGGTCACCACCCTCGGTCCCCGCCGGACCCGACAAGTTTTTCATGGCTTTCAGTGGAACGAGTAGCGCTATAGAGACGCCCGCGTCCGAGCAGCCCGACCCGGTCGCCGCCGCCGCCAAGCCCAAGCCCGCTGGCAAGTCGTCCCGGTTCACGTCCTTCTTCCAGAGCCACGACGGCGCCAAGATGGGCGGACCCGGCACACCATCGCAGCCAACGCAGGCTGCACCGCCTCCGGCCTCGGCACCACCGCAGCAGGACAGCAATGCCGGTCTCGGAGGTCTTCTCGGTGCCCTCAGCTCGCCCGGTGCCAACGCCAACGCCCCCGACAGTGAAAAGCAGGCCTTCCAGCAGCTCCTCGCCAAACTGCAGAAGCAGACCAAGAGCGCTACGCCCCCTGGACCAGGACCCTTCCCTGCCCCAGGCCATGCGCCGCCACCCATGGCCGGAATGGAATACGGCCAGCCCAACATGGGCCCTCCCGGTCCTCATCCCTTTGCGCACCTCCAGGGCGGCGGCCGTGACGGACCCATGGAGGCTCGTCCTCCGCCCCAGCACGTACAGGAGATTCTCGCCCCGCGACCGCAGCAGCAGTCGGCCAGGCCAGAACAGCTCCTGCAGGATCTGGCAGGCCGCCACCAGCGCGTGTCCAGCCAAGGATCAGCGCACAACGAGAACGGCACACCGATCCCGCCGAATGCCCATCACCCGGCCAGAAGCAACAGTAACACCGAGTTTCTGATGAACCTGATGCGAGCGAACCCCGAAGGCCAGCACCGCACGGAGTCGGCCCTTCTCCGCGCCGCGCACCAGCACCAAGCCCAAGCGCACATGGGACCACACGCCCCTCCGCCCCCTCAAGACCGCGACCTCGACTTCTCGCCGCACGACGGCCGCCAGCAGCAGCGTCACATGCGTCCCCCTCCGCCTCCAGGCTTCCCCATGGACGAGAACGACTTCCGTCCTATCCCCGCCCCGAACCAGCAGCAGCAGCAACCCACTCAGATCCTGCAGCGTCCCCCGCCCCCTCCCGGTCTAGAACAGATGCCACCAGGCTGGATGGGCGGCGCAGGCGGTCCAGGTGGACCCATGCCCCCTCTCCCACCCCAGCAGCAGCAGCAGCAGCAGCAGCAGCAGTCCAAGCAGCAGCAGCAGCGTGCTCCCCCATCCATGATGCCCCCCCCCGGTCTACCAGGTGGCCTACCCGCCCCCATGGGCCGCAACGGCGTCATGCCCCCCAACATGATGTTCCCGCCTAACATGCCCATGCCGCCGCACCCAGACGCAATGGGTCCCGGTGGTCCCATGGGCCCCCCTCGCAACATGGGTCCCGTCCCGCCCGGATTCTTCAACGGCCCTCCCCCGCCTCCCCATCCTTTCATGGGATTCAACGGCCCTCCTCCACCTGTCGGTCCTCCCGTTGGTGTCGGTGTCGGTCCCCCCGTCGGTCCTCCTGATATGGGATTCGTTCCTTCCCCTTTTGATGGTAGGGGCATTCCTCAGCCTCCTAGGGGGTATAGGTAATGGCATTTTCAGAGGGTGGTATCCAAGGATTTATTCTGTTCCATGGGCTGGCTGTATTCACATAAAAGACGCAACAAGTTTTTTTTTTCTTTTTTTTTTTCTTCTAGGTCTAGGAACTTTGAAAACAGTGTATAGTAACTCAATGCTACTTATTACTTGACCACCTTGGTAGTGCTTTTTATTTCATGTGGTACTGCTTTTTTTGGAATATTAAATGTATTTTATCACGCTGTACATTATCATGGTGTATCTGTCACGCTGTGCATTGTCTAGGTGTCTATGCTTCCAAGTCTGTAGTGTAAAATAGTGATGCTTGGTAGATTGTATATACTGCGTTGTACTAGTGGTGCTTGCAATGGTAGATAGACAATGGTAGAATCACTGAGTATCCGCAACTGCACCGTCATATACACGACTTGCTAGATACACCTGCAACAGTACGCTCATGATGCAACTTACGCAAGTACACACGCCAATGCACGCTTAATCTATTCAACGTATTACTACACTGTCCTATGACCTATCCTACCCCTCGACACCAAAGACGTCCTAGCAGCCATGACAGCCTCTCTAGATGACATCTTGACAAACGACTCCTGCACCTGCCCCTGCAACGCGGACACACCCCCCGACCAGACATTCTACTTCTTCATGCCGAGAAAGTTGCGCCTCTTCTTCTCCTTGTGCAGTTTCCCATCGTCCTTGGAGTTCTGGCTGCTAGCCGTGCTGGGCTGCTGCTGGTGAGACGGTCCGGAGGGGTAGCCGCCGCCGCCGCCGTTGCTGCTCCCCAGGTTCATGTTGCCCATCTGCTGGGTTGGCGGGGCGCCCATTCTACCTGCCGATGCAGACGGTTGGCTGCTGCCGCCGCGGGAAGGGGGTGGGCGCTGGTGAGGGCTCGGTCCGCCCATGCGTTGTTGCGGTTGAGACGGTAGACCGCCTCCGCCCATCGGTTGACCTGGTCTGGGCCCTTGTCCTGGTGCGGGACCCGAGGGGAGTTGCTGAGGTGGGGGTTTCGGCCGCTCAAAGAGGTGCGCTGGGGCACGTTGGCGCGGTCGGTCCACGGGCAGGTCGAGTTGGCGACGGGAGCGGCACAGATCGCCGAGTTGCCGCACGTAGAGTTGGGGAGTAATCATGTGCGAAGTGATGAGGATGACGTCGCGGTTGCGCTCTGCGCCCACCTCATAGCATGTTCGAGACTCGCTGTGCGTTGCGCCGCCGGCCATGAAGACAATCACGCGGTGGCGGTTCTCGGGTGCACGGCGGCCGGCGGCTGCCCAGTTGGGTCGTCCTGCTCGGAGGGAGCCGCCCTGCGCAAGGAGGAGATCCTCGTTCGGGTCCAGCGGAGGCTTGACGTAGGGGAAGTCGGTCTGGTCGAGGTTTCCGCGAGTCAGGGTGTCTAGGAGGGGCTTGAGCACAGGGTCGAATCGTGACAGACTGTTGACCTCCTCGTCTGGCTGTATCGCCTTGGGATCCTTGGGGAAGAGGACGTGGCGTGGCGGCTTGATGTCCTTGACGTTCTGTCGTATCGTGCGCGCACCCAGCATCTCCAGCCCTTGTAGAGCGTCGGCGTCCTGCTGCGGTAGCCCGGCGTGCGCGAGGAGGCGCTTGACGTCTTCCATGATGACACCTTCGCGGTACAGGGCGAACAGGATGATGAGGCGCAGCCTGTCTGGGGGGCTCGTTGTCGGCTCGTCGAGTAGTCGCACTACTTCGTCCAGCACATTTTTCGGCTTCCTGTTGTCCTCGTCAAGGCCCGTGGCCATCGTCTGCTCCGACATGGCAATATCCGGCAGATTCTTCTGGCCGAAGATGCTGGTGCATTCTTGGGCCATGGACAGGTGCAGAGAGTAGGCATCCCTCATCTCTTGAAACTGTGGTAGTCCTGAGAGCATGTCACGAATCGTGTTTAGGTTGGTCGTCTCGGGGTCCTCGTTGGCAAAGTGCGGGTTCTGCTGGATGAACTTGCGGATGTCGTCCTGCAGCTTGGTCACCATGTCCTTCATGTGCTGGTGTCGGTTGTCGACCCAGAGCTTGTCCCGATCGCTGAGCTCCATGTTCTTCTCCTCCTCATCATCGGTCCCTTTGTTGATGACGGTCGTGTATGTGATCTTGTCGCCCTCCTTGATGGGCAGCAGATCGTGCGCCATAGCTTGGTAGGTGAACTCGTGGACCAGCGGGGCCGCAGTGTCCATGGACCGGTCCGTAATGACCAGCGTCGCCTGCGGGCGGGTCGTCGCTGGCGGGAAGTCGGCGTTCCACTGAGCATACATGTCGAGCTCCTGCTGAACAAAGTTGGCCAGATGCGTGCACAGCACGGCGGCGTCCCATGTGGGATCCCTGGGCTTATAATACCGGACCTTGGGGTACTCGCCCAGCGTGATGCAGACACCGGCAATCTTGAGAGTCAGACCGGTCAGTTATTTTCCTTCTCCTTGGTCCTTCTGCCCCCCTCCCACATGCAAGCCTTACCTTTTGTGCCATCGTCTTCAGATGCGCGGCGACGAGCGAGTCGCATTCGCGGTGATATAGAGACGGGAAGCTCCAGGGGTCGCGAAAGGTGACGACATGCGATTCTCGCGGGTAGAAGTCGATGAAGAGCGTCTTTGTGCTGGCGCGAAAGGCGCGCACGCCGGGGAAGTCGTCAATCTTGCGACGCAGATCGGCCTTGATCAGGGTGGTCCAGACAAGGTAAGCGGAACGGTAGCGGCGGGACTCGAAGTCGGCAAGAAGGCAGTCGACAATGTGCGGCTCGGGAGTGAGTATATAGATGGCGTCCATGTCCGGGTTGCGCTCACGTCGGTCCTCGATGCGCTCGATTGCTAGCGGTCTGGTGTTAGCCCCCACTCTCCTCCTATTTCCACCCCCAGGGACTCTCGAGACGTACTGGCGATGTTGTTGTTGAGAATGTCATCTTCCTTTACGGCGTTATCGATAATCTTCTTCGAGGTGCTGTCGACGACGAGACATTTCCACTGCAGATATACAACTTGTCAGTCATCCAGTCTTGGAAGCTGCTCGGGAAGCGGGGGTAGTATCGGTAAGCCATACGTCGCCTTGTGTGATGTTTTTGATCTCTTGGAGAATGGCTAGATTTGTCTCCCTATTAGTCTTGTCCGAAGCTAGCAGGAGGTAAGTGATAATGTCTCGGAGGGTACTCCTTACCTTCACCCTGTTCGTGGATGACAGACAACCCCATGGTGGCCAACTTCGGAGCTCTGGGGCTCCAAACCTACGCCAGTCCAGCCGTCGTAGCGCTGCAGAGCAAAATGTTGGCTGACAGTACAGCGAGATCGGCAGTGGACAGTAGATCCCAAGAAGAAATGAGGCAGAGAAAGTATTAGACAAGGCTTGTCCTGGTAGGAGGAGTAGGGGTGGGAGTGGAGGCCAGTTTAGGAGAGAGAGAGTAAGGAGGGGGAGGGGGGTGCGGCGACAATGAGGCTTTGGAGACAAGCAGGAGAAGTGGAAATGGGGAGCTTCTCGGGAGTTGTTTGACTGTAGAATGGCGGGGTTAACGCATGACTTGCAGGGGACAGCGATTAGGGGGCTTGGGAGTTCTTTAGGTGGTTCCTTAGGGGGGTTTCGGTGCTCGTTACAGGGGTTGAGCTTCTTTCTGAGACGCATAGACGGTATGCCAGACACCGCGGATAGCCAAGACACGGGCACTGGAGCAGTCTGGGCTTGGAAGCTGTAGAAAATGACTAAGTTTAACCCCTAATAACCTTGTAGCTAGCCTCAGCCTCTAGCCTCTAGGTGACTCTATCCGTGAAATCGTTATTCTTGGCGCAGACGAGCATCATCGTGGGTTAAACCTGATCGTATGGACTCTATCCGTACATGCACATTAACGGGCAGAGTATTACATGCAGCACCTCTATATGTACATATCCACCGGCGGGGGTGAGACTCTTGGGCTTTAGGCAACTTGTGGTTGCTGCCATTACTGTAAATGGGTCGTTCCTTCCCGTTGTTATTTTGCATTACCGACACCGCTGCTTTTACTACGACCGGCACTAGCTGTGATCCTCTTCCGTTACATCTTTACTGTCGTCATCATCCCATGAGCCCCCAGAGTCAGCTAACCGTCCGATCGTCATACAAAACTGTTACACCCAAAGCTGGACCAGCCAGACTAACTAAGCAAACACGAGAAAAAAAAGAAGAAAAAAGACACCTCTCAACCACCAACCATCACCAATGGCCAAGAAACTCAGCCATCCACGCCCAGACCAATGCAACGGGTACGCTAGCCATGAGAATCCACCACAGCTCAATCGTGAGCCTAGTCCTCAGCCATGATCGCCACCAGCTTTCTCGCTTCCTATGAACACAAGCAGATGTGCCAAAGACGAGACATCCGAGCCCCGGTCTCGAATCGCATTCCATATGCTCTCTTCTTCGCTGCATCAAGAGTCTTTCCCTCCACCGACGTTAGCCCACATACCACATACTAATATTCAAGCGAGACCGGTGAACTAACGGGACACTCCCGCGACAGAACCGCAGGTCGCTGCCTAGATCGCACCGGCGGTCACTAGGACACTCAAGGTGCAGACTCCGACGCTCCAGGAGCCATTCGATTTTGAGCTCAGTGCCCGTATCGACGAGGCTGTAAAAGTGGCGGTTCGTATGCTTGAGCGACAGGGCATCCGGGTAGATGAGAAACTCGGATATAACCACATGTAGTTCGGGTGGTAGACGCATAAGGGTCAGTGATGGCGCAGTTTCCGGGCCTGCCGCCACCGTCTTGTTTCCGATGCCGTTGCCGTCATCGTCGTCGTTGCCACCGGTGGAACCTGGAGAGGTCAAGTCTGGCAGACGATGTTTGAGTCCAAAGGGCGAGGTCATAGCTCCGACGGCATTCGTTGGGGAAGCATAAGCATTGCTTCAAGGACGTCTCCTCTGTTTTATACTCTGCTCTTTTTATTGCTGCCTGTCTGATAAGCGGATGCCTAGAAGTTCATAAAAGGGGAGATGGGATATGGTGCTGCTGCGCTGTGCAAGGGGACGGTGATTGACAGCCCTTTGTTGCCAGCACTGATACGAGTATTTCATACGTGTGGTCGTAAGCTGCAGGTCACAGCCACTGGGCTGCAGAGGCCTTGGGCCAATGATGAATGTAGCATCGTGCTCAACTGTGTCGCCGTGTTTCCTTGTTCGCCCTCGTGGTCTTCAACCTGAAACGGCACCAATGCATCCATCGACAAGTCAGACGGCACTGTTTATTACGCCGTGATAAGTGCATTCATCACTCGCTGACAACGCTGCCGTTTCCCCTCAGGTGAGACAGGAAGATGGCGGACGTATTACAACACCATCATACAGCAGCCCTGCGATAGATGACAAGGAACCGTAGACTATTAGAGCTTAGATCATACTTTAAACAGATGATGTGAAGTCAGCATCTCAACCGATCAGGCTGCAAATGGTGTTGTAAGTAAGTGGCCCAAGGGAGATCTGTAAGATCTAGATGCAGCGATGAAGGAATGACCCCGGTGGACAAGTCACCAAGATTTGTACAAGATCTATCTCGCAGTCCCCGTACGGCTACTTGGTTTGCCTTGTCGACAATCAGCCTCATAAGGTGGATACAGCTTATACCATGACCATTCAAGACAAGATAGAAATCTGCCGTTCTTCAAGTATACAGTGCCAGTGCCATGCTTTGGAGATCAATCACAGTCACCCAGTAAAACACTGTCTACTTGCATGGCCTGGCTGTTATACAGCTGTTTGCCGTTTGTATTCGCACCGTTGCTGTTAGTACTGTTTGTGCCGCTGCACTTTGCTTTTGTTGTTGGCTGCCGTGCTTCCTCCTTCTATCAGCTTGCCAGTGACAATGCATCGAACCCAATCGCCCAACTGCATGTATTCTGCCAGCCGCCATGGAGACAGTTGAGATATATGCTACCCCTCTTTCTCACTCTCATCTCATCCGCTTCATTTCTGTTTTGTTCCCATCTTCATCTTCACCAACTCCAACTCCTTACGCCTCTCTCTTACCGTGGACGCTTCCTATACTGCATCTATCCACTCTCGTGGAGCAACTGTTTTCCCCAGCCAACGTCCTCGAATCACGGGAGCTAGAATGATTATGGGCGGATTACAAGAGTTCATTGCCAACGGAACTGCTATGGTAGCGCAGGCGGTACGTCAAGCCCCGGAGAGGATGATCCATCTACAAACGGGACAACATGTCAACACACCACTGACACGAGGTCGACGAGAGCAGGCGTTGGACAACCCAGCGGCAGCGGGCGCTGCAAGTATCGTGGGAGTCGGACTCGTGACGGCTGTTGCTCCGGCCATCGTCGCGGGTCCTGTGCTCGGCGCCCTAGGCTTTGGGTCGGGAGGAGTAGTTGGAGGTAAGTGCTTCGACCTAGCCCATCCACGCTCTCGTCAGTTGTCGGCTAACCAGCTTCATTCATCACGTAGGCCTGCCGGCTGCTGCTCTACACAGCGGCATTGGCAATGTCGCTGCCGGAAGCGCCTTTTCGATCCTGCAGAGCGCCGGAGCTGGCGGGGCCGGAGGAGCCGTTGTCAACGGCATCGTCCAAGCTGCTGGTGGTACCCTGGCCGCAGCAGGTTTGGGAATGTTGAATGCTACATGTATTAAAGCAAAGCTGTAGACTCGTCACAGGCCACTTCAGCGTGAGCCTAGGCACGACGTGTGATGGAAGTGTGCCTGCTAGGCAGCAGCATGTATGAAGCGAGAAGGATAGGCAGCCATGAGAATATGTATCCGTGCGGAGCAATACAGAAGACAAAGTAAGAAGAAAAGACAGAGAAGACTCCAATGATGATGAATGCACAATCGGGTAAACCATGGCGCCTCTGACCTCCAATACTATCACGTGATCCCGTGCCGCTCTCGCGCCTCGAACTTAACCGCCACCCCCACGCGCCGCCGTGAGTGTGAACAAGCAAACCCCTCCATATCATCATCTTTCCTGCCAGGACGTCATGCAGAACGGCGGGCGCGGCAGTCATGGTCGCATCGCCCTCCCAAGATAGCGACAGTGAATTCGGCTACGACTTTTCCCCAGAAGATGAAGAGGCCCTCCTCCAGCTCGTCTCCCCGACCGTCGCCAGGTCTCAACATTCACTGATTGATACCGTCGCTTCCGACGTTCACGATGCCGACGATAGCTCTGAGGCTACAGCCCGAGGCTATGTACAGTATCGTAAAAACGACCGTGCGCCGGCCGGTGGTGGCTCTCATTTCACCGGCGGCGGGGCACCTGCGTCTCCAGTATCGCTCAGCGATGACGTCGTCCAATACCCGGATTGTGCGTTGCTCGTTATTTACGTGAATACACAACAACGTGACTCAGACTGACTAACTTTGAAGCGTTTAGTGAGTAGGGCGATCGAACAGGCCGAGGCCAGGCGGCAGAAGGATCCAGTGCCGGTTGACATGACAGGGCGTGGCGATGAGGAACTCAACAACAATGACAACCGCTCGCCCTTGGAGAGGTTCCGCACGTACCCCAAGAAGCCACTGACAGTCAGTGACCTGACCTCTGGCGCGTGGTGTGAGCTCCAGTATGAGTACACCCTCACACGTCTGCCCGGTGGTCGTCGCACACGCACGGCGGCCATGAAACAGGGCACCAAGGTCCACAAGAAGCTCGAGGATGAAGTGCACACGACGGTCAAGGTGGACATCATGACAAGAGAAGACGGCTTTGGCTTGCGGCTGTGGAACCTGGTCCAGGGTCTGCGGACTCTCCGTGACACAGGCCTGACGCGCGAACTCGAGGTCTGGGGCATGGTGGACGGCAACATTGTCAACGGCATAATCGACATCGTGAGCTACGAGAACCCCAACCCGGAGTTTGAGTCGGAGCTCGTGGTGCAAGGGACGCAAGTGAATAGCGGGTCGCGCCAGTCCGTCTTGTCCGACTACTTCCCCACCCAGAGTAGCCAAGGCACACCAGCACGACCAAAGATATACCTCGGGGACGTGAAGACTCGAGGGTCAGTGCGGCCCGTGTCCAACGCTGTGCTGCGGCCGGCCAAGATCCAACTTCTTCTCTACCACAGCTTTCTCGAGGCCATGGCAGCCGGGGAGCTAGACTATGTCAGCGTCGCACGGCGCTACGGCCTCGACGTCGACGAGCCCTTCTCCGACGTCTTTCTAGCCGAGATAGGAGGACTGCACGATGAGATGTTTTACGACGCCGACGACGATGACCATGACTACATCCCCCCAACAGGGAGCATAAGCTCCCAGGCCAGCGATGCGGCTCCCCCGCCAAGCACCCTGTCAAGTACGCCACAGCCGGGCCCAGACCTTCTCAAGTACAGGACCATCCGCGAGCTCCTGCGCCTTGTCTTGGACGAGGTTGGCCTCGCATTCCCAGAGGGTCGAGACTCTCTGGGCCACATGCTGCGTATCCAGTACGTGTACCGCAATGACGGGCGTAACCTCGAGTCCCACGACTTCCCTGTCTCTAAGCTCGCCTTGGACGACTACTTGGGCAGGTACATGCCTTGGTGGCGCGGTGAGAGACCAGCGGCGGGCATATCAGATGTCGAGGAGGCTTTCAAGTGCCGCACCTGCGAGTTTGCCGAGGGCTGTGAGTGGCGCGACGCCATGGATCGAGAGTTTGTAAGCAAGGCGCGAGCCAAGATGCGCGCGAGAGGCTAGCACATACTACTCCCGCACACTTGTGTGCACTCAATTTCCCTGGATAGGTTTGGAAGGTCATGTTCTGTATTCGGTACTACATACTAAGTAATACTAGTATACAATGACGTACTTTTCGACACACCAATTATATTAAGTTGCTGTCAATATCTGAGACAAAAAATCAAGACCAGGTCAACTCCCGTACTCCCGCGAGGCTGGCAAACTGGTAGGAATCCTTGCTGGATCAAGTGTGGAATGTCGTGCCGTCTCACTTGTCCAAGAAGGAGTGTTTCTTGGGCGTCAAAGTGTCGAGGAGTTTGTACGCTAGGGTGAATAAAGGAGACAAGATTAATTATAAGGTCTCCCTCCCGAAATGTTGCAGGTTGATACCCCATTCTTTATCTTGGATTCTGTCCTCGGGAGCATTCTCTTGCGGATGTCGTCTTGTGGGATATGCCTTGGCAGAGGACGAGACAAACATCATCCCCCCACACTCTACTTTCTATCCGAGTCTTTTCTTCTTCTTCTATATACAAGTAATAGGGACTGCCGTAACAGAACTTGGCAAAACCATGGCAGGCAAAAGCCCCTTCTGCCGCAAGTTGTCTTTGTTCAACCAAATACCTGCTTTCAGATGCTCAAGCCATGTTCTTTGTCCTAACAGCCAAGCCTTCAATTTTAGAATCCCGAGGCTTTGACCACATTATCTGTCTCTATGTCAAACAGGCCAAGCTTCCACTCGCTCTGGTGAACATCTCATCTACCAGCCTCGTTCTAGATTTCCAAGCCGTGGGGGTATGCTCCCCTCATCGTCTGGGAGGAAAACAAGAAGAGGTATGGAGGGGGACTATTAGAAGTGGGCTTGTAGTCTATCGTGACTTGGCAACCGTGATTGATGCGGTATTCTAAGCTTGAAGGTAATGAAATTCAGTGGAGTATATTGTTGTCACTATGCTCGTTCGTGTAAGATGATTCCTGGGGATATATGGAGAGTGAGAGTCCAAGTGGTTCCACAAGGATCTTGCAACATAGGAGGAGAGTAGCACTACTACATCTGCCAATTAAGTCCATGCTTCTTTTTTGGTTGCTCCATGATCACTAGCTCTCTACAGGTAGGTGCTGCAGATTTGGGGAGTGTCAATGTCTCATTCACCTTCGAGACAGGGTGTTTGATATCCACACTTATTGGCGCTCTCTTCCCTCGTAAGGGACTCGTTTTATAAATGTTTCGAATTGTAGGTCCCAGGCGCCATGTGAACTTATTCATGCTCGTGTTTGCTGGTGGCTGTAGATTCTTGACATGCCATGGGGTCTCGACATCAATTATACTATGTATGAGTTTGGCTCGTAGAGAACATGAAGGCGTACTACCGACTAGGTATTCACTTTGTACGGACCTTTTCTGAGCGCAGGCGCGTCTTAGTAAATGTGTTCCATCACTTGTATCACATTTGGTTCCCAGATTGCAAATCAGTCAAGTCACATATGGACCCCAGGTTCGTTACCAATTTTCCTCAACACAAGCAGAGTACTATGATAATGTTCTTTCCAACCTTGGATGTGAAATCGAGGAAGGAACCAAACTCCGATAATAAGCACGGGGGCTCAAGGTGGAACACCCCTTCAACCAGAGTATTGTAAGGACTGGCATGGATCGTCCGAGAGAGAGACATCCAGTCCAAGAACCCCCCTTGGCCAAAACTCCAAGCTGTGGCTGGCCAACGACCACACCAGAAAGCACTCCCACTCCCAGAAACACATAAAGTACATCCAATAACCCCTGTTCAATCCCTGATCCAATCCTCTCATCCTCATCCTCATCCTCATCCTCGTCCGTCTTGCCTTTAGTCCTGGTGACCAAACGCAAAAAGCATCTCTCTTGTCTTCCGTCTTATCTTCCACGCCAACAACTCCAACTCTATCATCATGAAGTTCTCCACCACATCCATGGCCCTCCTGGCCACTACCGCCGTGGCCAACCCCGTTGTCAAGCCCAAGCGCAACGATGTCACTCTCAACCCCGTCTCGGACATCCTGTCCCCCTCTTCTGCTGCCGATCAGGTCACCGTCACTGTCACCGCCGAGACGTCGTCTGCATCGCCGTCCTCCCAGGGTCCCGTCACCGTCACCGCGACTCAGTCCCAGGGCACTTCTTCGGCCACCCCTGAGGGTCCCGTCACCGTCACCGTCACCGAGAAGCCCGAGACGACTACTTCCTCGTCTACCTCTGATAGAACTCACGTCATCACCGTCACCTACACCCGCCCTGAGAAGCCTGACATTCCTCCTGTTCCCACCATTCCTCCTGTTCCCGACGTTCCTGAGATCCCCAAGGTTCCTGAGATCCCTAAGATTCCTCAGGTCCCCAAGGTGCCTGATGTTCCTGAGATCCCTCCCATCCCCACTTGGTAAATACTTCAGCGTTGGACTATGACAAGATGGAGAGGGTATTCGGAGTTGAAGGATTCTGTTTTATAACTTGGGAGGGTTGAGATCCGCGTACAGCTCCTGGTGAGTAATACGCGGTTCTTTCTTCTCCCTTTTGGATGGGGAGGATATGGGATCTGATTTATGAATTTCCTGCTTTGTCGTTTAAATTTATATAGCAAATACATATAGTCTTTACAACGTTGTCTTTCACTCTCCCGTGCCTTAGTAAACGTATTCGAAATTGGGATTCTCCTTATCCGTCATGTCGGTAAAAGCCGTCGCATTGGTCTGGTCGGCCACACCGCTCCCTTGCTCTCGGAGCGCAGCACGCCTCTTCTCCTTGCGCTTGTTTTCCCAGATAAATGAATACCGGAGGGCGAACAGAACGACCACCTCGAGGATGTTGGCGGCCAAGAGAGACCCAATGCCCATTGGGTAACTGGGAGCCTGAGAGGTCAAATAGAAAAAGGGACCGGCGATGTTGCCAACGCAAGCACCGAACCAGATCATGCCCGAGACAATCATCTTCTTCGACTGGCCGCCCGTGTTGGACGTGATGAGTGAAAGTGATATGACGAAGGATGCCTGGTAAGAGCCAGTCAGGTAGCTGTATCAGAAGTGTCCAGGTTAGCATTGCATTTGATGTACATAGAATTGGGGTCGAGGCCAGATGCACAACTCACAAGCAAATTAGACGGCCAACATATGCATCATCAGGAGCAAGGAGGAATCCCAGAGCCCCCGCAATCGTCGGTATCATGAATATCGCACACACAATCGTACGACTATTACGAGGCATGTAGCTGTTCGCCACGGCACCGAGCGTGATCCATATGACGACAATGACGCCCTGTGGGATGCCTAGCAGCGCCGTGTGGAGGGTGTCGAAGCCGAGACCCTGGATGACCAGGGTGGAGAAATTGGAGATGCCGCCGTTGGGGATATTCGCCAAGAAGCCGAGCAGGAAGAACAGCCAAGTCTTGTAGTCGAGGTACGCCTCCTTGACGTGGGACCAGTTGATTTTACGCTGCTCGATGCCGGTCTGGTTCTTGCGCAGCCGACTGATCATGATGAGCTTTTCGTCGTGGGTGAAGCCCCAGATGGTGATGGGTGAGTTGGGCAGGAGGAGGGCCAGGGCGATTGCCCAGGCTGAGCAGGCGGCACCGACGATGAGGAATTCGTATCGCCACGATACGAGGGCGCCTTTGATATTTCCGATGCCGTAGCCTGACGTCCAAGAATTAGTACATGTATAATAGAGACGAGGTGTACAAGGTGGGGGGGGGTTGATTCCGCACCAATAAGACCACCACCGGCTACTCCAATCCCATTCCACGCGTACCAGGCCGAGATGCGCGACGGCTGCTCATCCCTGGTATAATACATGGACGTGATGAGCATGAAGGCCGGGTCGGCAATCGCCTCAAACGCACCAGATAGGACGCGTAGGGCGAGCAAGCTAGGGAAATTGCGTGCGGCAGCCTGGCACATGAGAAGGAACCCCCACATGAAGATGTTGAGGGCGAGGTAGTATGCCGGCGGGCTGCGCTGCATGATGAGGTTGGAGGGGATGGCCCAGACGAGCCAACCGAAGTAGAAGGCACTCGAGAGCCAAGAGTAGTGTGTGGACTCGAGGTCGAGACTATCTTTGAGGCCAAAGATGGCGGCGTACGACCTTTTGGGTGAGTGCTACCTGTCAGTGTCTCATGCGGTTTGTATGACTGTTTTGAGGTCAATGGTCCGACTTACAGCGTCGTCTTGTCGACGTAGTAGAAGAAGTAGCATATTCCTAGAAGAGGGAGAATACGCATATCCAGCTTCCGACGGAGTTTCTTCTCGGTGGCGGCGTCGATGGAGTCGTCGTTCGGGTATCTCTCCAGGGCCTCGGTGTACATGGCTGTATAGCCCTGGGTGACTTTGGGGACGGTGACGCCCTCGGGGTCAACCTGCTCTATGAACTCGTCATGGTGCTTGTCTGATGCTAGTGAAGCAGTCGGGGATCTGTGCGGTGATCTTGCCATCGTGCCTATTTATTCTGGGAGTTTCTTTGTTGGTTGTGGTATATACCCGACGGGTATTATTCTCTTTGTCTGTATAAGTGGACGATAGCGATGGCTGTGTCCAAGACAGTTGAGATGTCCGCCAGCAATATTGACTCTGTTCTTGTTGAGTCGGGGAGAAAAGGACGGAAGAGACAAGAACTAAGATATATCAATTCATCGACGAGAATACAATTACTAATTCCACTCTATTCAACGTCGGGGTAAACACACGAGGTATAGTGCGGGGACGGAGGAGGATGTGCGGATCCCGGCAAGTGTTGACGGCTAACACGAATCCTGTCCTGCGTCAATGTCATCCCGCGGATCTGGGGGAACCAGTCCGGAGCCAGTCAATTCTTAGCTAGCATCTGGAAATCAGTTCAAAATTCCTCGTATCAAAACTAGATCGAAATCGAACTAATTCTCCCCGTTGATAAACCCTGCATTCAACTGATTATTCCACCAACCAGGCCTTCCCCAGATTTCACCAACACTCTGCTCCGTTATGACGCAGTCAGTCTGGGGCCCCGACTGGGGAAAGCGGGTCCTAGGATTGTCATTGACCCCCACGTCCAGCCCCCAACATGATCCATCACCATTCTCCATTCTCTCTCTGCGTTGATGAATCTAGTCATTATGGTCCTCGGTCCGCGGGTTCCTTCATACAATATCCTCATTATTCTCTCTGTGTATACATATATTGGTGTATCCTTGACATTGACAGGAACATATGTATGTCCTACTGATCAATAGTAATAACCACCTTGCCAACCTGCTTCCCCTGCCAAACAAACTCGACAGCCTCCTCAGCCTTGTCAAAGGAGAAAGTCGAGTCAAGGATATCCTCAAAGGTCATCCCAGTGGCCGAAATAGCAGCCATGAGATCATCCTGATCAGCCTTGGATCCAGCGTTGACACCGCGGATATTGAGCCGTCTATCAATCACAGTAGACACAAACTCCTTCAGATGCTCAGGCTTGGGACCACCCAGGTAGCCTACCTGGCTGACTGTGCCTCCACGACGGGTGCATTCCATCGATCTGACGAGCGAGCTGCTACCGCCGTTCTCGACAACGAGGTCCACGCCTACGCCGTTTGTCAGGCGTAGAACCTCTGTGTGCCACTCCGGGTGGGTTCTGTAGTTGACGGTTTGAATCTCCGGTTTACCAAACTGCTTCTTCATCTGGGTCAGCTTCTCGTCGCTCGACGAGGTCAAGATGATGCGCAGGCCAGAGGCGCGAGCGAGCTTCATGGCGAAGACTGAGACACCACCGGTACCTGGGGAGATGTGTTAGTACCTGGAAAGGTGTGTTTACCGGTTAGAAGTAAATACATACCCTGGATGAGAACAGTATGGCCAATAGTGGCGCCCTTGATGGCAGACCACGCCGTTGTCCCCGCGCAGGGAATCATAGAGGCCTGGACCCAGTCGAGGTGGTCAGGCAGCTTGGTCACCTTGGCCTCGTCGAAGATGAAGTGCGTGGCCAGGGTGCCGTCTTCATTGGCGGCAAGCCAGGAGCGCCCCGTTGACCTGGCGTCGACGTACTCTGAGTCTGTGATGGGGGCGACGCGGTCGCCGACAGAGACGAGAGACACCTGGTCGCCCACTGAGATGATCTCCCCCGCGGCGTCGTTGCCCGGGACGCCGTTTTCTGTCACGGGCCACGGGTTGCCGCCGTTGGCTATGTTGGCGTCGCGGTAGTTCAGAGCCACGGCGTGTACCTTGATGAGAACGGATGTGGGGTGGAGGGACAGAGGGAGTTCCTCCTTCACGAGCTTCAGCTTTGGTGTGCCTTTTGTGTAGTCGTCTGTTCGGCGCCAGGCCTGACGGTGTGTGGGGGGAGACATGATGGATTCCTGATAGATGTGGCGCAAGTGTGTGTTGATGTGCGTGTGTGTTCAATTGTGCAAGGGTGTGCTTTATGATGCTGTATGATGTCAGGCGGGCTTTGCAAAGATGGTTCGAAAGGTAGGCGTCCAGCTTGTATTTATAAAGGATCTTTCCTACCGAACATGTATCGGGATCAGCTCATTGAATTTATATGAGCATGAAGAGGGGTTGCTAGTCAAGGACTGCTTGTCGTTGTCAACACAAGGGCGTATGTATGGCAATCAATGATGCTGTGGCACGCTCGCTTGCTGCGTGGCGACCGTGAATGTTGTTGGTTCTGCATTTGAGGGCATGGAGGCCTATTGGTCCTTCCCAATTCGTGTAGATTACACAAAGGTCGTGGAGGGGTGAATCACATTTTGCATTTTCACGGGTAGATATCACCATCTTCTCTAGTTATTACCCAATCTGGATCATATCCTGGCAAGTTCGTGCTGGCAAAGTTCAATAATTAACCAACCCCACCGCGGCTGAGATCCCGAGGTCGTCCTCCGGTGATTAAACCGGAATTCCCGATCCCGGGGTCCAGAATGACCTCCGAGTTCCCAATCGGAACTGGAACCGAACCTTGTTTTTCTTTATCTCGTTGCATCAATATCAAATGTTTGGTGTTGGCTGCATCAGATAATACTCTATACGGATTACAACGGCGCAGCATATTTCAAGAACTCGAGAGATGTTCATCACTTGCATTGCACCCATTTCAGTATAAGTACCTATCGTACATCTCTTCTAGACATTAATAGTAAACCATCCATCGTACGCAGCTTCACTTACGTACAACTTTCTTGTCCTTAATTCCCTTGAAGTCATCGCACTCACACAATGTCCGGTTGGGAAATCGCCAAGATCGACGTCTACCAAGTCGACCTCCCCTACTCCGGTGGCGTCTACAAGCTATCCGGAGGCCGGGAGTATCATTCCTTTGACGCCACCATTGTACGATTGACCACGGCCAACGGCACAGTAGGATGGGGCGAGAGCACGCCCTTTGGTCCCAACTACATCGCCTCACACGCTCTGGGCGTCAGGGCCGGCATCCAGGAGATGGCACCCCACCTCATCGGCCTTGACCCGCGGCGCGTCGACCGCATCAACGAAGCCATGGACATTGCCCTAGTCGGCCACGAGCACGCCAAGGCAGCCATAGACGTAGCATGCTGGGACGTCTTCGGCAAAGCCGTCAACATGCCCGTGTGCGACCTTCTAGGCGGACGCACGAGCCACAAGCTGCCCATCATCTCATCCATCTACGTAGGCGACCCATCAGACATGCGGAGACGTGTCGCCGAGCACCGCGCAAGGGGATACAAGGGCCACTCCGTCAAGATTGCCGGCGACGAGCCGAGGGTGGATGCCGACCGCATCGCCGCCTCCCTGGCCGACCAGCAGCCCGGGGAATTCTATATCGTCGATGCGAACGGGGGACTGACGGTCGAGACAGCGCTGCGCATGCTCCGTCTGCTACCCCGGGAGCTTGACTTTGTCCTCGAGGCACCGTGCGCCACGTGGAGGGAAGTCATCTCGCTGCGTCGTCGGTGCGACGTACCCATCATCTTTGACGAGCTCGCGCAGAGCGACGCTTCTATTGCGCAGATCATTGCCGATGATGCAGCTGAGGGGATCGGGCTGAAGATCTCCAAGGCTGGCGGGCTGACGAGGTCGAGAAGACATCGCGATATGGCACTGGCGGCGGGGCTAACTGTCAGCGTGCAGGAGACGGCCGGGTCGGATATCGCCATGGCGGCGATTGTGCATATGGGCCAGACGGTGCCTGAGAGATACCTGCGTTGTGTGCTTGAGAGCCGCGATATGGTGGCCTTGAAGACGGCCGATGGGCCGTTTGAGCTGCGGGATGGGAGCTTGGTCGCGCCCGATCTGCCGGGACTGGGTATTGAGGTTCGGGTGGATGTACTGGGTGAGCCTGTTGCTAGCTATTATTAGTGCTTTTCTTCTATTTTGATTGATAGAAGGATATTTCAGATTGAATCTCTTTTTTAAGTGATGAGGTTGTGGACAATGAATGAGGTTATGTGGCGTAGGTTGGTGAGAGAGCAAAGAGAGAACAAAACGGATGGGGGCAGATGGAAAACGAGCTCTCCTGATCATGTAAACAAAATCAATAACAATAACAGTAATAAAAACATGTGTTTTGATTGAGTGACTCAATCAGTCCGAGAACTCAATATAGATTGTCTCTTAAAATGGATGGATGGTGAGTCGAACACAATATACATGGTAGAGATCGCCAACGCTGTCCAATACAACAACACGAAATATTGATGGCAGCCATTCATTAAGATGAGTGTGGCGTTTGTAAATAGTAAGAATCGCATGATAATTTGATGATCTGGCATGAAATGAGAATGAAAGAGTTGAATGTTGATGACTCTTCCTCCTCCACGTGCCCTGAAATTTGAGTGGCGGAGCGTAGGGTAATGTACACAGCGATTGACAGTGCCGGCACTTCAGAAAACAAAACAAAACACACACACAACAACAACAAGCATCCAGTCTGAAAGACAACCAAGCCGTGGCATCCATGCCGATGCACAATGGAAACACGAGAAAGCGACTACTCCTACAACGATGGCTACGAAGATGACGTCCCACTACATCGCAAGCAAGCCTTTGGCTCAGGCATCAAGCGCAAGAGGGTTGAGTTTGTCAAGGCCAAGGACGACGACGAGTCAGCAGTAGGAGCCAGTGTGAAACGCAAAAACGCCTCATCCATGGGTGATTTGTATGCCAGTGTTGTCTTGGGCGGCAGCAGCGGCAGCAAGAAGAAGTCGGACCAGGCCGCAGCTGGGAGTACGGATGATGACGCAAAGTCTCGGGAGGCCATGCCAGCACTGCCAGCAGCTGTGCCAGCAGCAGCAGCAGCAGCACCATCATCGGAAGAAGAGCAGGTCATCTGTCCCATCTGCTCACTCCCCATCATCGGTTCCATGAACCAACACAATGCCTCGCTAGCCCACCAGGTCAGCTTGGAGCACTCGTACCCCCCATCGGCTCTTGACCGATCACGCATGGGACTGCGAGCACTCGAGGCGCAGGGGTGGAACCCAGATGCCCGGAGGGGGCTGGGACGAGAAGGCGAAGGTGTGCGATACCCCATCAAGACGGTGGTCAAGGAGGATACGCTAGGCGTGGGAGCTGTGATGCCACAATCATCTCCACCTGGCGCAGCGGGGACCAAGAAGCTGCAGGAGGACGACGACAACACTCGGACACCTCCGACGAAAACAATGGGCGCAAAGGGGATGAGACGACTCGCTGAGAAGGAGAGGAAGAGAGGAGAGGACTTGCATAGAGAGCTGTATGGCAGGGTCGACGTGGAGCGTTATCTCAGAGGAGATGGCGGTGGTGGCAGTGGCTTGAAGTAATTTTGTGTGCTCACCAGCTACATACCTCTTTCTTTCTCTCTCCCTCTCTCCCCCTCTCTCCCTGTTACACACACCATCTTGCTCTTCTCTTTTGGTTTGCTCTTGGGGGAGGGCAAAGCACTGGGGAAAAAAATAAACAAAACAGGGGACCAAACACCCCAACACTAAACACCCAACCTTTCGCAGCCGCGCTTGAAAATGCGGACATCACGGGAGGTGGCAGGTTTCACGCGGCGGCAATACTTTTCTGCATCACTTCCTCCCTTGTTGGGTACTGATCGACATCTGCAAGATGTGGGTGGATCAATGTTCTGCATTCCCGTCTGTCACCCAAGGACAAGAGTTGTGCTTTGCCTTCCCTCCTTTACCCAATCACCTTGAGTAATATGTGAGACATATCTCAGTCTCACATCTATACCTCCCGAAACTCCCCAACATTGGCCACTGACACCGATATATTCAAGTCAATCGACACGTCTAGGGAGTGCAGTGGTCCCCTTCCCGCCTGTCAATGTCGCGTGAGTATTGCACCTGCCGCAATAACAAAACCACCCTAGCGATTGAATCGATGGGGGGCAAAGGGGGCTTAGAGTATGACGTCGCACCATTATAGCATGATAAGGACATTGTTGTGTGTGTGTGTGTGTGTCTGTTCCTAGACCAATTCCAAGGGAATTGTTTGTCTGTTCCCTTTTTTGGGGGAACACCCCTTTTGGAGGAGGAAGAGAAACTATTTTTGGTCTTTCTACGCGTCATGTAGTATCTTTATAGGAATGCTCATGAGGTCGGGGAAGGTGGGAGGGACTGACGAAGATTGTATAAAGGAGTTGATCCCCTACTTCCCACTGCCAAAGAATATCTATAACAATTACCTTGTGTGCGCTGTTTTTCTTTGAACGCAGAGAGACAAAGGGATCATTGTCTACACTCTCATTTTGAAGGGAACTTTGCAGGAGACATATAAGCAAGGACCTTTGTGTATATATCATCATCGTCAAATATGCGATCAATCATCGGACTCGCGGGCGCGGCCCTCATCGGCATGGCCTCCGCCCAGCACATTGGCAAGAAGCCCGAGGTGCACCCCAAGCTATCGACATGGGAGTGCTCATGGCAGCACGGGTGCCGGGAGAAGAAGAGCAGCGTGGTGCTGGACGCCCTGGCGCACCCTGTCCACCAGGTTGACCACCCGCAGTACAACTGCGGCGAGTGGGGAAGCAAGCCCAACAAGACGGTGTGCCCGGACGAGGAGACGTGCCACGACAACTGCGTCATGGAGGGCATCTCGGACTACTCGCAGGTGGGCGTGACGACGGCCGGGTCCAGCATCCGCCTCGACATGCTCTCGGACAACGGCACGCTGCACAACCCGCGTGTCTACCTGCTGTCCGAGGACGAGAAGGAGTACGAGATGCTCTCGCTGGCCGGGAAGGAGTTCACCTTTGACGTGGACGTGTCCAAGCTGCCGTGCGGCATGAACGGTGCCATCTACCTCTCTGAGATGCCGTCGGACGGAGGCCTGGGCGGCCTCAACGAGGCTGGTGCCTACTACGGTACAGGATACTGTGATGCCCAGTGCTACACTACTCCATTCATCAGTGGAAAGGTACGTTTTTCTTCTATTTGTGTTCGTTCATCCATATGCTGACATATGTAACAGCCCAACATCAAGGGTCGCGGAGCATGCTGCAACGAAATGGACATCTGGGAAGCCAACTCTCGCGCATCCAACATCGCCTCCCACCCGTGCAACCAGACGGGACTATTCGAGTGCGAGGGCGACGAGTGCGGCAAGCAAGGCGCCTGCGACAAGATCGGCTGCACGTACAACCCGTACAAGCTGGGCAACCGGGGCTCATACGGCCGCGGGTGGCGCAAGGCCCTGGACACGACGCGTCCCTTCACCGTGGTTTCGCAGTACCCTCTCAACGACGACGGAACGCTGCACTCGTACCGCCGCTCCTACATCCAGGACGGTCGCTTCATCCCCATGGGTGAGGTGCGCGTCGACGACCTACCCAAGGTCAACTACCTGACCGAGGAGCTGTGCGAGGCTACCAAGGCGGACAAGTACCTCGACCTGGGCGGTCACAAGACCATGGGCGAGGCCATGGACCGCGGCATGGTCCTCGCCATGAGCATCTGGTGGGACGACCAGGACCACCTCCAGTGGCTTGACGGTGCGCCCTCCGGTCCCTGCAACAAGACGGAGGGTATGCCTGAGAATATTCGCAAGAACCATCCCGGTACTGAGGTGACGTTTAAGGATATCCGCTGGGGAGACATTGGGAGCACCTTCTCCATCGGTCGCTGGCACTACGCTGTTAATGATGATGGCGACGAGGCTAATAGGCCGCTTGTGTCGGCGCCGAACCGTCGTCGGGGCGTGCACTCAATTGAGCATGGTCATGGCCATGGTCATGGGATCGGCCACAGTCACGGACATGCTCACGATCTGTTCAGGGCGCCGTCGGGGTTGTTGTAATGATGTTGGAGTTGAGTGTGTTTTTACATGATTCGGTATATATTTTGGAGTTGGGCGGTTTTCTGCTTTTAATTTTGTTCTGTATTTTTTCTGATTATCGCTGTTTTTAATACAAGGCATTTCCATCAAAGGGACTGGATGGTGTATCAATCCATGGGTGAAGAATCGTTCGTATACAAGAGATGTTTGCCTTGGAAAAGACAAAGGCTGTCGCGGGGTATAAAGCGTGGTACTGGGACGACTGGATATCAATCTACAGTCATATCTCAGTACCAGGTACAAAGCACGATTAAAATACAATGGGAATCATTGTCTCCGACTCCTGACATCCAGAATGATTGGCAATAAATGCATCGTCGAATCTCACGTCTAGGTACAATGGTGTTTCCACCACCTTTGTAAAGAACTCCCCTCATACAAGGGAACAAAGAACAACTCTTCCAGAACATTTCCCTATTTCTTTATTCTCCCCTAGGGACAAAGAACATTCAACATCGTGTTGGTCAACAAGATTTCGTCTCAATCAGTGTTTGTCAACCCGATTGGCTGCCAGCACCCCTCATGGTCCTTTGTCTACCAACGACTGGATGACAGTGTCCCGGTAGTCAGACGCAACAAGATGAGGCGCACGAACCATGGAGAAGATGTTTTGCTTCATGCATGTGTTCATTGTCTCTTGAGGCTCTTCATTTCCATGAGGCTCTGCCCCTTTCACCCTTTGATGTGGAGGCATGACGGGTATATATATCCCTTCTGCTCCCCTCTTGGGGACCTGTTTTTCTTTTTGGATCATCATCACAATCACCACCAACAACCAAATCAAACCCCATCAGGAACATACAAGTACGTCACTTTCCCCCTCCCCCCCTCTTTCGCTAACAGTCTTGTCATCAAAGGATCGAACCCATCGAGAGGCCAGAGTGCCAGAGTGCCCGGGAGCACTAAAGACAATCAAACCATCACATACAAGTACGTCACATTCCCTCCACCCCCCCCC
>FYEV01001777.1:160742-209928 GCA_900188565.1 Geosmithia flava
GAAGCAGTCAAGGAAGCAGTCAAGGAAGCAGTCAAGGAAGCAGTCAAGGAAGCAGTCAAGGAAGCAGTCAAGGAAGCAGTCAAGGAAGCAGTCAAAGAAGCAGTCAAGGAAGCAGCTAGGAAGCAGCTAAAAGGATAGTTAAGGAGACCTTTTGACTAACCTTTTGACTAACTTGGCTGACTTGACTGACCCTTTGACTAACCTTTTGACTAACCTTTTGACTAACCTTTTAACTGACTTGACGACTGACTTGACGACTGACCTTTTAACTGACCTGACTGACCTGACTGACCTGACTGACTTGACTGACCTGACTGACCTAACTGACCTGACTGAATTGACTGAATTGACTGAATTGACTGCTTCCTTGACTACCTTTTTAGGTAACTTTGAGGGAAATGGCCTGGAATAACTATTATCCGGGCCTTGAAATCCTAGAATTCTGAAATCCTGAAATCCTGAAATCCAGTTTTCGACACTTTTGACCTTTGACGCTAATGTGCCACCGTAGAGGGACGCGTTAGAAATGCTGGAGGGAGAAGTTACGCGTAGAGGGGCAACTGCCTGGTTCAATTGTCTCTAGTTTAAATTTGGGGAAGGAAGGACCCCTGAAGATCCAGCTGGACTCCTTCCATATTTTGAGACAGCCACAGTCAGCTGGCAGCTACAGGTCGCTACAGGCCCGCAGCCCCTGAGAACCGCATTGCTCCAGCGTCTCTAGCGCCTGTTTCCGCGGGGGTTCCGCCCATGGACGCTCACCTGGGCATGGGGCGATTCGCTCCTTCCTCCATCAACATCAACATGCATTGCGACGAAGATCAGATGGCTCATATTACTCTCATTCTATCTGCATCTCTCTAGACTCCATATAGCCCCTTTCCTATCAAATAACATTGAACTATTGTCTTACATATTCTTCTCATGCCCCTTTTCGAGAGGTCTTTCGTCACTCGTGCAAGCACCATAGCCCGCCCGTCTTGATGACCCAGCACGTACCCTATGCTATGTGCCTCCAACAACCTCATTAGGCCATGCAAGCCAGTCCATCCAGTAGCTCCCTAAATGACTGGATATGGCCTCGATCAAGAATCTTCCAGAGTCTTTTATTGTCCAGTTATCCCTTGCCCGATGCAACAGCACTCCGTAAAACGCTACAATGATGAGAGCCTCAGGGCGTCTCTGATCAAGTAACGACACGAAATGCATCGGTACTCGGACCAGCCACTCCTGACAAGCAACCAAACACTTATCCGCTGGCGCTTGAAAGGTGGTATCAAGTATGTATTGCAGGGTCTTGACTACCTCCTCGTAGGTTTTCAGTGACTCCTGGGACACATCCGCGGCACGTATCCGTCCCAGAAGACCATCGCACTCGTGCCCAGATGTGGGCGGTATCTCGGCTGACAGATGAGCAGGGTCGGAGGAAAGCTGTTTCTGAAGAACACTATTGACTCTCAGCCAGGATTGACCAGCAATAGCCCGGATACCCTGGTGCAAGTTCATGCAGTGTACCAGCTTGTCGAGTGCCGTTGAGAGTTTGTCGTTTTGGGAGAAAGCATCGGAGAGCGTGTGTTGGCCCAAGACGACCGAGAAGGCGAACACAGCAATGCAATTATCGTCGGTAACCTCGACTCGGCCACTGTTGAATTCTTCAAGAGCCCGATTCTGGAGTCTGGTGGACTCGACACGGTAATATGCTTGGCCTTGATCGACGACAGTGCTTTTGTGGGCCGCGGCAAAGGCCAGCATCTCGTCCATAAGATACGACGACTTGAACGCCTCCCGGAGCATCAGATCGATGAAGTCATCCAGCTGGGGCGGGATAGACAGTAGGTCAGATGCTAGGCAGCTCTTGAGATGGAAGAGTAGCTCGAGATGGGAGAGTGAGTAGCGTTCTTCGGCGACAGACGCCGAGGTTTGGTCCGACCCAAGTACCGAGACGGCTGGTGTTGCGACCGGGAGCGAATGCGATTCCCCGCCGACGCTCGGTGTCGCAGCCGATATATGAGTACCCGGGGCCGGCGAGGAGCAAGCAGGAGCGGGAGCGGAAGAAGCGGGACTGGGCCGAGTCACCGTAGGAGAGGTAGGAGTCGGGACTCCAAGAAACGAGCATTGCCGTCTCGACGCAACGCATCGGCTGCATGCTGGACGCACTTCGTCGCACTTGACCTTGCGTTGCTTGCACTCTTTGCACCCATACCGAGACTTAAAGTGGGGTCTTGGCATCTCGGGGAGCTCTCTGGCTTCTTGGGGGGCTCGGGCTCGACCTACTTCACTCTTGATCAGGCAATTCTCTCACAAGTAAAAGCGAGTGGAGGAATCTCGCTGGAAGAGCCTGGAGTTAGTAACGGTCTCCCAGTAGATGCGAGAGCAAGAGTTATGACAACGTCTAGAAGGGTCGCAAACCCGATTTACGTACGGAGCAGTCTCGCTTGTCTCCGCAGTTCTGTGATCTAAGCGGACCAATCGCATTGCAATCCGTCGTCGACAAGGGCTAGCCAATTGCATTGCACCGGGGCGCAGTCGAGAACTACACGTACCCAATCGCATTGCAACCCGCTTTATATGGGTTGACCAATAACGTGAACGGCTTTCCGACATCTCCAATGCACGTCTTCAATCCTACGGAATCGCCGCAGCAGTCAAGAGAAGGCATGGAACTAGTGTTTAAGTCTTGTTTGTTGGTATTAAGGCTGTGTTGACTATTGCGACCCTTTGACAACATCAATATAAATGTGCAACTGACCCAGGAACATCCAACTTCTACTATCATTTCCAGAACAATTCAAACTCCATCCTTTTTTCTGCGGCTCTCTAAGACAACTCTCAGACATATCTCAACATGGCCGGCCTCGAACCCTACAAGGGCGGTTACTACCTTTGGAAATATGTCCCATCAGCCGCCGCAGCAGGCATATTCAGCGCACTCTTCGCCATCGTGACAATAGCCTATGTCTGGCGGATATGGAAAACCCGGACGTGGTTCTGCATCCCGTTTGCAGTCGGAGGTTACAGTAAGTTTCTTTGTTGAGACTTACTTCCATCATACAAGACACCTATAACTAATCATGTATGAATAAATTACAGTGCAATTCCTGGGTTACGCAACCCGGGCCGCAGCGAGCAGCAGAACAGGCAAGCTCATGCCCTTCGTCATCCAGCAGAACAACATCCTTCTCGCGCCGGTCCTCTACGCCGCCACCATATACATGACCCTCGGGAGGGTTGTGCGCAGCGTCAATGGAGAGAAGCACGCCATCGTATCGCCGCGCTGGCTCACGGCCATCTTCCTGACGGGTGACATCCTCGCCCTGGCGATCCAGGGTGGTGCCGCAGGCGTCATGGTTGTGGCAGAGTATGCCAAGATCGCGCAGGGAGTCGCCATCGCTGGCCTTATCATCCAGGTTGTCACCTTTGGCCTCTTCTGGGTGACGTCTTGGCGGTTCCACGTCAGGATGCGTCGCGATACGGCGGCCCTGTCGACGGTAGCGCCCGAGCTGCAGTGGGAGAAGACGATGCGCATGCTCTATGGTGTTAGCGGGTTGATAATGCTGAGATCTATCTTCCGGGTCATCGAGTTCATCACGGGCACGGATGGATACCTTCTCGGTCATGAGTGGCCTCTCTACATCTTTGATACTCTTCCGATGGCGGCAGTGATGGGTATCTTCTGGCAATGGTTTCCCTCTTCTATTACGCAACGCCGAGGTGTGTCATTCGTGTCTCTCAAGAGCCTCGATGAGACGCCGGCAACCGTGTAGAAGGGTCAATTGGGTATTCTTTTTATGTCATTTTCCTTTTGTTGTATTATAGAGGTTAGAGCCGGTGTGCATTGTGCATTGTGCATGTTTAGGTTTATAGGTAAATACTTTCAATATTGATTAACTTATTCGTGTTTTCTGATTGCCGGCTCACACTCTACGTCAACATTCAAGAAGACAAAGCAAAATGCAATTTGTGATTTCTGGAAGGCCTATCTTCAGCCCCATCATCTCCTCCCTCTCTATATTTATATAGTACAATGTAAATGTACACGGTCCTATCCACAGATCCACTACTGAGGACCACCAGCATCGACATTGACGCCACCATCGCGGCACTGCTTGATAATACCATCATCGCCCCCCGCGCCAAGGATACATGTCTCAATGCTAAAGATGCACTTCGTCGTAGGGTCAACAGGCAGGGTATCGTTAAAGGGATACACGCCCTGGACCCTATTAGCAGCCTCGAAGCAGTCAGCAGGGTCCTGCATGATCTGCTGCTTGGTCATATTATACGAGCCCATGAGCTTATCGACAATATCAGTCTGCTGTGTGGCATTGTCGTCGCCATCACGCTTGAGGACGATATACTGTGTCTGAGAGCCGTCGGTCTCGTTGACGCAGAGGTAGTTTGAGAAGGTCTCCTCGCAGTCGCCCGTGGTCAACGGACTTTTGAGGATGAAGATGCCCTGCGACTGGAGTATGAGGCCCATGGTGTAGAGCTCCATAGACTGCAGCACGTTGTCCTGGAGCTCAGACTGCGTCACGTTCTGGTGCGTGCCGAGAAATTTACCGTCCGACACGGCGCCGTAGATGCCGCCTGTGCCGTTGGCCGGCGCGTCGATGGTGTTCTGGAGCGAGTCGGACACGCTGTTCTGCCACGCCTCCACTAGAGTGCCTAGGGAGTTGGCAAGATCGGACCACTGGAGGAACTCGTCTGGTGCGGTGGGCGCCTGGATGTTGCCCGAGATGAAGCTCGATGTGCTGCCTATGAGGCTGGCTGCTGTGCTGACGGTGCCGGTGAAGGGAATGATGGATAGGACACCGGAGAATACGCGCAGCATGTCCTTTATGGGGGTGACGTCGTCGCGCGGCGTTATTTCGAGGTCAGAGGTTAGGGCTGGTAGCTTGAGACTCATTATGCTGGATGTTGATACCACGGCTGTGTATAGGGAGTTCATGTAGCTGTTCCAGTTCTGGATGGCCACGAGGGCATACCTGGGCGCTGTCAGCGGGGTTGTTCTTATTTGGTATGAAGCTGGGGGGATTTACCATTCTGGGAGCTCAACGGGGGAACAAGGTTGTCCAGCATTGCAGAAGCTGTCTAGGCCACTGTTATGGGAATTGGCGTTAGTTACGGTCGATGGACATCATGTGAGCGGGGGATCTAAAATACCAGAAGAAGTTGGGGGCACCAAATGTCGAGGCCAGCTCCTGGACATTGTTCTTGTCGGCCTGAGTGACGTTGGCAGCGATCCAATCGTTCAGAAAGGTCTCGATCCCAAGGTTCTCCCAGGTCTGTTGGCTGAGGTCCTCGGACTTGCATGTGTCGTCGGATGCCTGCGGTAGTGGAGAGGCCGTAGCTAGTGCGACATATGTAATGAGAGTGGATAGACGCATGGTGTGGATGCTCGTTTGGAGTTGGAAGGAGTGTCCAATGTGTAAGTGGATGAATGAATGTAGGAAAATGAATGTTGAGGTTTTATTTGAGAGAGCTTAGTGCCAAATGATGAGAATATGAAAGAATGAATGCAGATGGCTAGAGTCACCGACGAATGAGGGAATGAGCGAGAGCGAAAGAGTGCTACTGGACAGTGAGCGTGATAGTGATGAGAACGAGAGTGAAGACAGAGAAGAGGAGAACGTGGTACATATATACGTTTTCTAGAAGACCAACGGATCACCGCTCTCATGTCTATTCTTCTAGGAAACAAATGATCTGCACATGTGTTCGTTGCAGTGGCTGTGATTTTCCCACTCTCCCACCCACCTGCCGAACGCCCTTCTGCGACTAGATAAACACCTAAGGGTGTTTGCATAAACAACTACCGGCAGCCGGCAGCAAAGATAAACTGCCCATTGGCGTTGCATGGACAGCCTGGTGGAATAGACGCAATGCCACATGTATTGAGTGTAAGAAGATACGAAGTGTTGACATTGATTCCAGAAGTCGGAGTGATCCGAGACTATCGTCCTCCCTAGCTCCTAGCAGACAGCAGGTCATATGCAGATCACACAAAGTATCATTAGTCTCAGCAATTGAACATAAGGAGTATAGTTTGTGTTTTGTAAATATCTCCATCTTAAATATGCGCCTCGTGGTTGGTCGATAAAAACGACATGAAACTGCTACTCCGGCATTGTGTCCATCCAGGCTCGCTCTCGCCTTCGGGTATTCCATATTGTCCGAGTCGTTCTATACGCGAAACAAGATTCTACAGGGCTATGCTAAATACGAGCTGGAGGGTGAAAAAACCAATGCCGATCAGGTAGTTGATAAGGCTGTGCCGATCACAACATTGTCAATGCTACGGATCACGGCATGGGTATGAGACGGCGATCGACCAGGGTCCAAGAATCCCACCGGCGATACGTTTGCTTTGGAAGTGCCACCTGTGAACGACGTCAATATGGGGGCCATCTAGCATTGAATGCTGAATTCTACTGTATGTATACATGTATAGATCTTAGTATCATGGAGTTTTGAGAGCAACTCAACCTGGATCTTCGGACAACTGAAAACGCTTAGTGTAGCGAGACAGGAGCACGAAGCCAACATTGAGATGGTTGGTATATAACTGGCTAATGATTGCTATCAATTGCCCTATGTGCTCAAGGCTAGAAAGCGTGGAATGATCAAAGAAGGGAAAATCCATCATCCTCCCCTGGTCATTTGACATGACCAATCCTACGGTTTCCTCCCATGGATAGAGTGACTGTATCCCAACATTAGCATTCCAACGTCTCTCCCCGAACATCAATTGAAGAAGAAGATTGAACTCACATAGGCCAGTAAGCATGCGTCCCCCGCTCACCAATCTTATTCCTAACCTCGGACAAGAAAACAGTGACCTGATCGAGCGACCATCCATGGCCCCTGGTCAGCGGCGCCATGGACAAGGCACCAAGGCCGACGGTGACATTCTCGAGCGACCAGGCGCCAATCTCCTTGAAACGCTCCTCCTTGGGCCAGGCGTTGATGGGCCAGCGGAACTTCTCGACCTTGACGTCGACGAAGCCAATTTTGATCATGATGTCTGCCAGGGGCTCGATGTCGACGTAGGGCCTTCCCAGGTTGTAGGACGCCTCGCGCAGGAGGTCGACCCACTTTGATAGCGGGTTGGAGGGGGCGAGGGTGTTGTCGTCTGACTTGAGGACCATGTCTATCTCTTGGAGCTCAAGGTAGCCGCCTTTTTCTAGGTTACTGTAATTGACGGCAGGTAAGTATACATGCACTTGTGGGTTATATGTGTAATATGGTGGTGGTTGGATTGAAAACATACTCGAAGCATTTGGTTAGATACTGATCCCAGTCGCTTATGCTGGAGGTCATGAAGCGGCTGTGGATGTAGTCGAATTTGTGGGAGTAGGTCCAGTCGTCTTCGACGTCGTCAATCTGGAAATTCAGGTTGGGGGGTGTACTGGTCCATGTTAGTCGACATTTTTCCAATAATGAGCGAGAAAGATTGGTCCTCACAAGCCAGGCTGCATGGGAGACAAGTCGATGCCAATGACCTAGATATATGGTTTCACGTAAGCAGGTGGGTGGAGGGTCTCAGGTGGAGGGTATATCGTCCGCACCTTTGCTTCAGGGTGCTCATCGGCATAGTCTATAGCCCAGATGCCAGTCCCCGTGCCTACGTCGAGGACGTTTCCGCCCTTTGCTCCCTCGGCACACGGCGGTGCGAGACCGAGCTTGTTGTGGAAGGTGAGGAGGAAGAGGTTGTGTTGCAGGTCTGTCGGGGGTTAGTATATGTATGTAGGGGCATGTACAGATCTCAATATAGTAGCACATACCCAGCCTGTCCTTTTCCTGATCATCATTTGGCAGAGCGTACTCTTAAAGGAGAAATGGCGTTAGCAATTGAGTCAATTTCAAACTGCAAATCGTGGGCTCGCGGACTCACTCCCGGCCTTGTAGGCATGGTATGTTCGCCCATTCTCACGACGAAAGTCGAAAATGGAGCTGGTCACACTGGTAGTAGCCGAGAGGGCGTCCTGGTAATACAGTTAGACGGAACATGGCTCAAGAATAATGTCTAGATTGAGTCAGTGCTGCATACCTCACCGAGCGTGGAGTCGGCGTCATCCTTCGAGAGCAGTAAAGTGTCAGTTGATGTTTTTGAGATGATTCTTCAATTGAATGCAGATGGGACATGACTGACATAATCTCCGGGCGTAATAGTCGGCTCCTGAGTGACTTGGGCCATTTTCACCGATACTAGGGTTGGGAATTGAACAGCAGTCGAGGTGGTGGACGAGTTGACATCGGTCAACTCCAAGAGTTGCACGCCCTCTTGTATTTATTGCTCTCCTTTCCAATCGTACTACTTGGCAAGAGAAAGCGAAAAAAAAAAGGCGAGTTGAGTTGCGTTAGAAAGAGGGGTATGCATATGTCATATGTTGAATTGACAGGGGCTTTGTTCTTTGTTGGTTGGTAGTCAACGACATTCCAGTCGGTCCCATTGAAGTTTCCCGTGTGCGTATATGCGTTTGTATGTAAATGCAACTCTCCCGCCGTGGGTTCTACGATGACAAGACAGAGAGAGAGGGAGAGAGAGACAAGAGAGAAGAAGAAGAAGAAGTAACCAGCATAATCCGCAAGGAAGCGGGTATTAATATGCATGCACGTTGGTGACAGGGAAGACTTATTGAAAGTTGAAGAGGGTCGGCAAGAGTCCAAAGAGCCAAACATATCGTCAACGAGGTTATGCATGCATGCATGCCACGGTTGATATGCATCTTCAACCCTTGCTTTAGGAAGGAAAAGGCTGCATACCCGGCCCGTTGAAGACAGGTGACTGTGGTCAAGGTGGCAAAGGTGGTTCGGCATTACGAATTGCATATAGCCCCCCCCCGGTATGAAGTACGGAAGTAAAGTACGGATACAGCTTTGTACGTCCGTATGTCGTACAAAGCAGGCATGTTCCCTTGTATACAGGTATAACTGTACTCGTCAATAGTATGCACATGGTTACGGCCCGCCATGTGCCGTGTTGCATTCTCCGCGTTTGGATCCTTGCAATGGAAACTCAATCTGTACGAGTATTTTTAGGTGAGCATCAACTAGCAAGCAAGAGTGGGCGTGTATCCCGCAGAAACTTGATCGACGTGCTAGTCATTGACGCAGTGTTCAGAGGCGACGAAGGGCATCCCGGTTCTTTTGAATACGATTGTGGCTGGATCCGACTCGGGAAACGACGACATGTCAGGACCCCGTCCATCGGCACACCAGGCGGCCCCGGCGTGGTAAGCAGGCTTCGGTTCAATGTTATTCATCCGACAGACGCTCGACTTTCGGTGAACAGAATCTCGGACGATGACAAACTCAGCCTGTCTGACTTGCGTAAGTGACGTACGTCGCCGGTTAAACCGTATGAGCGCTCGTAGTGCTGGCCATGTTGAACGTTGCGCTGCTGTATGCACGGCTATTGGCGGGGAAGCTTCCGTGGCAGGATCGAGTGCATACTATCGCTGCGGTTGGACGAGGTCGATTCCTGATGTGGACAGTTGATGAATGGGAGGAATACGAGGAGGAAGAGGAGGAGGAGGAAAGATGACGAGACAAGTCACGTGCACTGAATGACGGCAGCGTTGGGTAATTTCACGTTTAAATGTCTAGGTTACGGGCATTTTCTATGTATTGTCCGTAGCATGTGTTTGGATGAGATGGATGCATGTACGGAATCTGTGCGACGCTGCCACTGGCGCAACTTTCTAATCCATGTTTGTCGACATTGTCCCTACCTAGTACTTAGATCAACAGCTAGTTGCTATTTTAAGGCTACTTTAGGCGCTTGATGGAAACTAGCGGCACACACGCCTGAAGGCATCTACATGTACGAGTAAATAGAGATGACTGGGGTACCGAGACGCCTACTCCGTACTTGCGGAGTGATACAGTGGAAGGTTCAGGGGGCCCTGAGAGGCCATTACGGGGGGGTTGAGTGTAAGTCCGGCGTATCATAATTCCGAGGGATGCTATCATTATGTAGTATTCCTCAAGCACCCTCTTCTCCAGCACTCAACTCTCCCAACGACTAAGCGTCCATTCAAATCATTACCTACATGAACTAGTGGCCTTTTATTGAATCACCAAAATGTCTGACCAACAAGTTGAAGAGGATGGTTGTATCGGGACAACGTTTGAGAGAAAGTACTACCAACGCCCAGGCGCCTTCGTCAAGAGAAACCTCCGCCCCCGCGAATTCCGCACGGGCTATCACGGCCTATATGTCCCCCGCCTCGCCAAGGAGCGACTCCAAAACGAGGCGGAGACGTTGGCCTTCATCCGCCAGCATACAGACATACCCGTGCCCACGGTCTACTGCCACTTCGAGGACGACGGAGCATACTACCTGGTGACGGAATATATCCAAGGTGTGGCCATGTCCGATCTTGATGAAGAGCAGAAGGCTCTGGTGCGCCAACAAGTCGAGAAGCACCGAGCGACGCTCAACACCCTCAAGTCTCGTCGCCTCGGCGGACCATCGGGCATCGTGATCCCTCCCTACCGGGTCATGACACGGACAAAGACGGACGACTGGCGTCTGCAAATCTCGGATAGCGACGAGTACAGCTTCTGCCACAACGATCTATCACAGCACAACATCATTGTCGACCCGGTCACCCTTGGGATCAACGCAATCATTGACTGGGAATACGCTGGTTTCTTCCCTTCTTACTTTGAGTTTCCATTCTACCTGCGGCCTGGCCCTTCATCAGCCATCAACGACGAAGTTGACGACTCTATTGATCTACTTGATTTCCTTGCTTCTAAATCTGAGGATCCGGCCTCTGTTGATACACCAAGTACTCTGATCCGTACATGATTCCCTAGTGACTTATCTCTACACGGTAATACTCTGGGGCGGTATAATCTATCACCTCCAGCGTCCAAAAAGGGCACCTGGGCAGCGTCACCCACACTTACGTGACGTTCAGTGGAAACGTGTTCCTCGTTGGACGGCCTACTCCGTATCCTAGCGTCCACTGCTACCAGTCAGTGGGTCTCGATTGTTGGGGGCAGAAATGGAAAGGCCGGGTCTAGTGCATTGCTGCATCTCTCGTTGCTCTGGCAGCTAATATGGACAGTTTTCCATAGTCCGAAATCCGCCCATAGAGCCTACACTGAGTGCAGGGCGACACCTAGTGGACCTGTACTCGCCAGTAATACAGGGCACTACGATTAGGCCTACAAGGTCAGTGCTGCTGCGCCTAGTCCCATCCATGGAGTAGGAGCACGAGTACGAAGCATCATCCCTCTCATGGGTCATTCTCCATTCCCCTGTCATATTGAGGCTAATACGCCACTACAGACTGGAGTAAATAGGCTCCCCTTTATTGCTATTATTATCAGCTCCAGCTCTGTCCACATTTCCCATGTTCCGTAGCACTAGACTTCTAGGCCAAGCCACTCTGGTATTACAGACGAGAGAGTACCTGTAATACCTCCGTAGCTACTCGTACTAGCGCCGAAGTGCTAAGCTTTACCGCTCGGGGGGCGTGGGCCGCCTGGTCCTAGGTCCACACAAAATCGTTGGTTGCCCGGCGGCAACGGACCCAGTGGCGATCTTGTGTATTACTTGGGTCCCATGTTTTGTCGTACGAGTCCTTCAGCGCTCCTTCTCCTTCATATTGAGCTCACACAGGCTGCACGCACAGCAGAGGGTCAGAGGCCGCCTTTGATCAGATGCATCATAGATGGCGTAACGGATTTTGATGAAACATTCATTACCGACTACATGGATTACATGTACGGAATATTCCACTATCAAATCCTACAAGCAATTCTAGTACAGTAGAAAATACGACAAGTAGAAATTATATAGAACACCTAAGTGGAATTTGAATAGAATATTATGGCCTCCATTCTACTAAGCTACCTTTAGTGTTATTATTACGTGACTAATCGCTGCTACTACCCAACTTCATAAATCCCCTTGAATCTATTCGAACGAGCCCAACAGCATAACACTGCTACCTCGTACTCGTTCTCACCCCTTTGAACCCCTCGTCTCTTGTTCGTCTCAATCTCACCAACAATACACACGCACAAAAAAAAAAAAAAAAAGACCACATCAACATTGTCTCACAACCTTGTGTGTCTGTCGTGTGTATCCCGCTCTCGAAACTCTTCCCGAAACCTCGACATACCGACAACCGATATAACACATACTAGCAGCAACATCACCCCTTGACCAAACGACACAAACATGGAGATGGAGCACATGCTCCTCTCCCGCAGCGGAGGCGACGACCGCCCAGCCTACTACAAGGCCGTGGGCATCGGTCTGGCCATCGGGTCAGGCTGCTTCATCGGCGTGTCCTTTGTCATGAAGAAGGTCGGCCTGCTGCGCGCCAACGAAAAGTACAACGAGGTCGCCGGCGAGGGGTACGGCTACCTGCGCAACGGCTACTGGTGGGGTGGCATGACGCTCATGATCCTCGGCGAGATCTGCAACTTTGTCGCCTACGCCTTCACCGACGCCATCCTCGTCACGCCCCTGGGAGCCCTGTCCGTCGTCATCACCACCGTCCTGTCCGCCATCTTCCTCAAAGAGCGCCTCAGCATGGTCGGCAAAGTCTCGTGCTTCCTGTGCATCGTCGGATCCGTCATCATCGTCATGAATGCCCCCGAGTCGTCCGCCGTCAAGGACATACAGGAGATGCAGAAGTACGTCATCGCCCCCGGGTTCCTGTCCTATACGGGTGTCATCATCGTCGGGTCCTGCGTCGCCGCCTTCTGGGCTGGCCCGAAGTGGGGGAACCGCAATATGCTCGTCTACATCTCCATCTGCAGCTGGGTCGGCGGGCTCAGCGTTGTCGCGACCCAGGGTCTGGGCGCTGCCATCATCGCCTGGATCGGTGGTGAGCCGCAGTACAAGGAGTGGTTCCTCTGGGTGCTCTTCGTCTTTGTCATTGCCACCCTTCTCACCGAGATTGTCTTCCTCAACGTTTGTGCACCCCTCTGTTATATATCATCCCATGTCCATGACAAACACTGACCCCCTTCGCAGAAAGCTCTCAACATCTTCAACGCCGCCCTCGTCACCCCCACCTACTACGTCTACTTCACGAGCACAACAATCATCACGTCGGCCGTACTATTCCAGGGTTTCAAGGGAACAGCATCGCAGATTGTCACCGTGGTCATGGGCTTCCTGACCATCTGCTCGGGCGTCGTGCTACTCCAGTTGTCCAAGGCGGCCAAGGATGTGCCCGACGCAGCCGTCTTCCAGGGCGACCTGGACCAGATCCACACCATAGCAGAGCAGGAGCAGCCCGAGTCCGAACCCAAGGCTGATGCCATCCGCGGCACAGCCGGTCTGGTGCGACGCTTCTCGCGCGCCCGTCTCAGGATGGAAGAGGACGAGTTGCGCCGTCTCCACGAGGAGAAGATGATGATGGAGACGATGCAGCCCATCGATGAGCAGGGTCGCCCCATCCAGCCCGAGTACGAGTGGGACGGGCTCCGACGCCGCCGCACCACGACCTTCAGCAGCGCGCGCCGACCGCCCACAGCCGCCAGCGGCACCATGTCCATGTCCAACCGATCGATGACGTCGCCCATGCCCCCGTTGACATCGACGACGCCGAGCATCCGCAGCCCTCGCAGCCCCCACCCGCCACTGGGCATGTCACGCTTCCCAGAGGACTACGACCACGAGGAGTTTGAGCGCGAGCAGCAGCACCACCACCACGATGACGACCGCAGCATCTTCTCCAGCATAGCAGGCAGCTTCATCCGCCACGGAGGCCGCGGCCGGTCCCGCACGACAACAACCATGCCCCCCTACGACGAGGAGGAAGGTCCCGACGGCAGCGGCATGGACAAGGGCGGCGCCGACGCAGCAGTCTACCTAGAGGAGATGCCTCGCCCGCGCCACACGTCGCACGGCCACGGCGGCTACGGATACGCCCCCGCCCACCAGCGCGAGGCGCCAACCCCCCCTCTCCACGAGCAGGACACGTCGTACCGCGGCGGCGGCAGCTTCAACGCCGCCCGCGCAGCACGCGCCAGGTCGCGCTCCAACGTCAGCGGACCGAGTCTGCCGCCTCCCACACCACCGCCTCATCTAGCCCGACGGAACTTCTCGTTCAACAAGGTCTTTCGGAGAGCTGATGCCCCTCCTACGGAGGAGGAGCGTGCAGGTCTGGTGATTGATCAGGGTGGTGATGGCGGGGCTGTACAGGATCAAGATGAGGAAGGACGAAATCGTAACGCCGGTGGAGGTGGAGGAGGAGGTCATGTGGCATTTGTATAAGGGGTTTTTTTTTCCTTTTCTCTGTTTCTGTCGCATTCTTTGTTTTTTTATTGCATAAGCGATTTCCTTTTTTTGTTCATGTATATTGTTGGCGTTGGCGGGAATCTAGGAAATAGAAATACGGCTGGTTGGGTTTTCCCGCAGTGAACAAGGGGGGGTTGACATGAAATATATATATATATATATATATATATATACATGGGACAAAATGTATATTTTTTATTTGTCAAACAATTCTAGTATATAGTATGATAGTCGAATTGATTATTTCTTCTTCAATATTTGGATGAGACCATGACAGTGAATGCTTACATGTACTCCGTACTCTACGGAATTACGTCGTCGTCAATAGAAGTCCGCGCCGCCCGCGAGCGCGCGCAAGCACAGTGGGGCAAAACTCCGACGAACGGACGGTTCTGCACTTTTTTTTGGCCCTGCTTGCTTGATAATGCAATCATTCCCCCTCCCCCGCGCGCGAACTTGGCATTCGGACGGTACCTGTACCTGACATCTTTTTTCTCAACCCAACATCATTCATTTGTGCACTTTCCTCCTTAGACACGACGACCCAAGTTGCATCCCACCATTGAAGAAAGGACATGATGGGCGACGACAAGTCCAAGGCGCTCAAGCTCAAGGCGGATGGGAACAGACACTATTCCAACAAGGACTATGTCGCCGCCGAGAGCTGTTATTCCCAAGCGTGAGTTTTCTTTACCCCCAACCACCCATGCTCCCAGGAGATGATAAAGATGCTGACCGACAATGCGCCAACAACAGCCTAGTCCTCGACCCGACCCTGACATCCCTATACACCAACCGAGCCATGTGCCGCTTCCACCAGGCCAACTACGACGGCGTAGTGACAGACTGCGACGTGTGCATCGGCCTGGACGACCGGTCCATCAAGGCGCACTACTTCAAGTCCAAGGCCCTGCAGGCGCTGGGGGACGACCTCGACGCGGCGTGCGACCACGCCAGGAGGGCGTACGAGGCCTGCCGCGCCGTCGACGACAAGAGCCTAGACATGACCATGACGCAGCTCCTTTCTTGCCGCACGGCGCGGTGGGACCGCAAGGAGAGGACCCGGCGCCGCGAGGCCCAGGACCTGGAGCGCGAGGTCCTCGCCCTGCTGGAGGCGCAGACGGGCAGGGACGCCGACGAGGCGGACGGCGAGGTCGAGAGGGCGTCCATTGCCGACGAGGGGGCCAAGAAGGTCAAGGATATGCGGGACATATTTGAGAGGGCGAGGCAGGACGCTGATCGCAAGAGGGAGGTTCCCGACTGGTTGGTCGATGATATCTCGTTCAACGTCATGGTTGATCCGGTCATTGTGAGTTTTTTCCTTTCTCCCTCTCTGGTGGTGGTGTGGTTTATTATCTTTCGGGTTGTGACATCTCGTGCTGACTTTAAACCCAACAGACACATAATGGTCGGTCATATGAGCGTGCGTCGATCCAGGCTGCCATCAACAATAACTCTGTTGACCCCGTCACTCGCGAACCCCTCGCCAAGGGAGAGCTTATCCCCAATGTCGTCCTCAAGCAGGCTTGCGAATGGTTCCTCGAGGATAACGGTTGGGCATATGATTGGTGATTTATGTTTAACGGTCACATCCTTTCAGCCTTTTGTATACATTTTTTTTTTGTTTTTTCTGCAGCAGCAGCAGCAGCAGCAGCAGCGAGCGCGGCATTCTAGCGCTTTGGTTATGAGTTTTCTTTTCTTTTCACTTGTCTTTTATAAGCGGTAGGCATTCTTTTGTACATTTGATTTTCTTCTTTCTGGCGTTGGATGGCGCGTTGGTAAGGGATATTGTAAATAGCGTTGGGGAGATGTGGAAAGAATAATACAATCCAGATCTCTGGAATCAGAGTATGGTACTACGATGTTCGTGGTGATGTAGCCGCAGGGGAGTGCTTGTATGAGATGACGAGATTGTCAAGACCCTTGATCTGATGATATAGGACCGACCGTTCCTAGACGCAGCTCTGCTTCCGCCGGTCCTTGAGTGGTGAGCCGGTACGCCGTTTGAAGTATCTTGACCTAGTGACAACCTGCAACACTCTCATTGATATAGCACGTTCATCATGAGTTCTCCTCCCACCGAGAGAGTACGTACCGTATGTACTTAACATATTACTAGAAAAGGAAAGAAAAAAAAAAGAGAGAGAGAGAGAGGGTGCTATATATCACCTTCCCAAACACCAAAAACAAAAAGATTGGTTTCGCCCGGGATTGAACCGGGGACCTTCTCGGATAAGCAAGTTCTAATGAAAGAACAGATTGTTAACGAGATGCCATGACCAACTAGACCACGAAACCAAGCTTGTGATAGAGGCAAACGTCAACCGGTATACAAGCCAACGTCTCAGACACATCTCCGTTCCAGAACGTCTACCTAACATGAATACAATCCGCCTACCATAAGAGGTAAACACCCTGGCGCAATGACCCCTGTGCGGCATCGGCTCCGTGTGGTGGGTCTCATCCCGTCCCCGCCTCCCGTCTTGGCATCGGAGTAACGTGAATGTCACCCTCCATGTGTCTTAGTGTATTGATCGTCTCACAACGCCGATCTTACAAAGGGCCCTTCGAATGCAGGCTCAGTATCTGATACTCCGTAGGACCCTGCCGTGCTGAAATTTGATTCTCTTACTTCTTTTGCGCGTGCCCTCTTACGGAAATGTGGCGCATCTTTTAGGTGTCGCTGTGGCGGAAGGGCACGTGTATGGGGGCATTGGTGGGCGGGAGTATTCTGAACCTTGACGCATAACCACGTAGCCCATCTCTTCTGTCTGTCTCTCCTCATCGGTTCAGGTTCTGTTCGAATTTCAAATGGTAAGGTGTTGACAGCCCTGTTGTCCTCCCCCAACCCTGAGACGACACTGACATCAGTCCGTTTGCAGATGACCATCAAAGAGAGAGATTCCAAAATGTCCTCTGACACGACAAACGACAACAACATGTCCCACGAGACTCCAGAGTCCAAGAACCTAGAGATCACGATGCCAGACGAGAAGACCCCAGCGGAAAAGGGCGATTTCGACAAGACCCCAGTACAAGAGACGCTCATCATGACACCCCTGGAAGACATATCGACCACCACCCCAGAGAGAGACCTTCTCAACGACCTGCGCGTCAACCCGTGGTTTCCCCACCTCACAGGTCTGGAAGCCCTCCGATTCTGGCTACGGGAGTACGACGAGGAGGGCAACGTCAACGGGCGGGCCGTGCTCCTCGGACGTCGCGCATATGACGTGCAGTCTCGCGTCCTGCGCATCCCGGACCGATACGGGCCCTTCGTCCCAGACTACCCGCGTTACCAGGCGTACATTATCAGATACTGGACGCAGTTGCTACTGTTTGACGTGGTCATCTATGGCTCAGCCAGTCTTACCGGTCTACTTCTTGAGCTTGCGATTTTGCCTACGAAGCGCCTGTCGTGGTATATAGACGTTCCGCTCCAACTCTTTCGGATTTTCTTCTTCTGTTGGGTCGGGGTACTTGTCGGGTGCGTTGCGTGCAGTGAGAGATTTAATCCTCGGCGCAGGAGAGACTATGTTTGGCCGGTCAAGGGCTCCCAGGTCTGAGGGAAACAGTACCGAGCACACCCAGATTGTATTCAGGTGCTGCGGGGGCGGGGAGGGGGAGTTCAATAGCGATCTCGTGAGAGTATGAGTGCTAGGCATTTAGCAGTAGCAAAACACATCGCCTTAGTCCCTATTCCATATTCTACCTGTTGCTATTACCAACAATACTTAGTAGTAAGTAGTAGTGACACGTGAAACATTCTCGTCGAATTCTACACACGTTTGGTATGAGCACTTGGTATTCGATCTTTCGTTCTTTTGAGTCCTCTTCGATTCCCGTGCGTGGCAGAATTTTCCACCTGGGGCATGTACACAACTGGTATTTCCTCTGACACTCTTGAAGGACATAGGTTCTAGGTGGTAATAGGTATTACGGGCTTGGACACAGAGTCAAGTGCTGTCCGGTTCAGGGGAATGGAAGTCTCGTCCAGTGCTTGATACCTGCTCTCAGTGCTTCTGTCCACACTACTACACTGACGAAACAAGAATGCTCAGCCATGGGTTCACCGTTGTGTCTGCGTTTGATGGTGTCTTGGGCGAGGGCTGCACTCCATGTAGGTAGAGATGCTGTGTCGATGGGTAGCGGGCAGTCTGCTTGATGTTTATTAAGTGTCTCGAGGCTTCGTTTGGCAGTGACTGGCAGTCATTCGTTTTCCAGTCAGGTTTGAGTCAAGCTGACCTATTGTTGGTATGTTGCAGTGAAGGATGATGTCGTGACGCCCAAGATGCGCGTATAGTAGTATATGTATGTACTACGTGACTACATGTAAGTGCTATTCAAGTTCAATCTTCTACTGTCAGCACATACACGCAACACTCCATGTCTATTTTCACGTGAAACAAACTTGAATGGTGGGATGTAAAATGTATTAAAAACAAATACACCTGAATACACGTATGTTTTCCCACGTGGGTATGCGTACATGTATATGTATGTACACGTGGATGTGCCTGCATGCATGCCTCCACGTGTCTATGTACATGTAATGTTCTGTGTTCTGTGTGCTGATTTTTACCCAACAACGTGTCGGGACTGTAGAAAACGTCTAGTGGTATGAGAAACGCCCTTTTTGAAAATGCAAAGTGAACAAATGAAAGAGGAAACGCGAAGAAGATGGACAAAATGAAATGTAAAAGCAGAAAGCCAGCAAGTCCTGAACTGATGACAAGCAAAAAGCAAAAAAGAAACAGAAACAGAGAAGCTAAGCACACACGAAAAAGAAGAGAAGGGTGATAAAAGCGAGTGAAAAAGGGAAAGAAGAGGAAGAAAAAGAAAGAGAAGGTAAAATCAAATCTCCGTCATCTGCAACTTAACCCTGTCCTTAGGCTTGAGCGTAAAACTCGGACTCTCCATCTCCAGCTCCCCGACATGCGTGGTGGCAAGCCTGTACCGCGACACGAGCTCGACAATCATGAGCTTCATCTCCATGTACGTCAGCGCCTTACCAATACACACACGGGGCCCATTGTGGAATGTGGCAAAAGCGTAGGCTCCACCGGCATCGCCCGTCAGACGGTCCGGGTTCCACCTGTCCGGGTCGAAGATGCCGGCGTCGGGACCCCAGATCTCGGGCTTGAGGTTGACCATTGCGGGGACGAGGTTGAAACGTGTGCCCTTTGGGATGGATACGCCGTCGATCATTAGGTCGCATGTTGATTCTCTTGGGATCCATTGGACTGGTGTCGTTGTTAATACCTTTATTTTGGATCAAGCGTTGAAGTAGATGGAAAAAAAGACGGAAGGTTGGGTGACATACCAGGACAGTAGAATCGTAGAGCTTCACGCATGAAATTGTCTAGGTAGCGGAGACTGTCTACCTCGGACCACGATAGATCCTTGAGAGAGGAGATTTCCTTGCGGAGACGGTCCTGGATGTCTGTGCGGCGGGCGATGAAGTCGAGGGTCCATAGCATTGTGCAAGCGGTGGTATCGTGGCCTGGCATGGTGTGTTAGTATGTGTTTGGGTTTTATACATGTATCATTGGGTATTAGCTCACCAAGAATCATGAAGTTGAGGACCTGGGGAGCAAGCATGTCAGTAAACAAGGAATTGATTGGAACGTTTTGAAGAGAGAAAACAAAGGGAGAAAAACAACTCACATGCTCAACAACCTCGGCATCGTCAAAAATCCCATCATTCTCAACCATGGCCTGCAAAAGCGCAGCATCGTGCTCACCAGGCCTCGTCTTGGACCTCTCCCACGCGGCACGCCTCTCGCGGACGTGACCGAGGATGAAACTCCTAGCAGAAGCGCACTTGGAGGCGAACTCGCTCAGGGCCTCGAGGGGCAGCCAGCTCCGGAAGGGCATGTAGGCCACCATGAGACGGGTGATGTGGCCCCGGACGGTGGGGCGCATGGTGGTGGTGAAGATGTCGTAGAGGGGGGAGTCGCCGGATCCGAGGTGGTTCAGGTCTGTGCCCATGGTCTTGATGGCTGCGATGTCTAGTGTCGCTTTCCAGATTTCGGATTCGACTTTCGTTTTAATGTTAGTACGGTATATAACATACACAACTGTGAAGGGTAAATAGTGCTCGCGGGGAGGCAACTCACTGTCGACGGGATCACCGGGCGTCATTCTCTTGGCTGCTAGCATGGTGGCCATCTGTTCGACCTTGGCGCGGACACGAGGTTCACAGACCTTCATTCTCTGAGGGGAGAAGAGTTCTATTATTTTCAAATGTCAGCGTTATCAGTGGTGTGATTGAATTTATGTAATGAAAGGTGAACACACTGTTGAGTGCAGTCCTTCGGAGACGGTGAATGTTCCCATGAGACCAGGGTAGACCCTCGCCAATGACAATGATGGCACCGGTACGCGACTCGCTAGGCTTGACGAAGCACTCGGACTTTGTCTGCAGGATCTCTCGGTAGGCGGAGATGGTGTTGGGGACGAGGACCTCTGCGTTGGCGACCTTGAGGATGCGGATGAAGGGGCTGTCGGGGTGACGGGCGCTGAAGTCGCGGTAGAAGTAGGGGATCCATGGTTTAGAGAAGAGGTTTTTGGCTTGGCCTAGGATCCAATGTTGGTTTTCCTGTGATTTGTTAGATGGTTTTTACACAGGCGCATTTTAATGACAATGGAATAGAGGAGTAGAGGGGAGTAATGAAGAAAGAGAAGGAAAAGAAACATACGGTAGGGGTTGGCAGATGGCGTAGAGGAGAGACGTAAAAAGGGTAAATGTATATCGAGTATACAGCCTTGAAGAAGTGGTAGACGATGATTATGGAGGCTAGGACCAGAAGGTTCTGAAGGGTGAGCACAGCCACCACGTCTTTTGGTAGGTGATATGAAGGAGCCATGATTGTGTTTGTGTATATGCGAATTGTAGCAATAGCAAAGTATGAATCGTTGTAGTGCCTCTGAAGAAGAGATTGCCCTGCACTTGTTGAAGGTTAGACGATGCATGAAAAAGTCCAAAAAAGGAAATAAACGTGGAAAAGATGGTGTGTACCGTTGGTTCGTTGGTTGGCCGTCGCGTTGGTAGCACTGCAGATGGTGTGTTGCACGATATTGATGCTGAAGACTTGTACAACAATGATATTGGTGATATATCTGTTGTCTTGTACAGTTCAACAGTAAAGATAGGAATGAAAGAAGAAGAGATTGAAGAAAATGAAGAGAGTAAAAAGAGAGAGAAGAGAGGTGAGAGGTGAGAGGTGAGAAAAAGAAATATATGAAAAATTCGGTCAGACTGGAAAACTCTGACTTTTCAAACTTCAGATGAAAAGAGGCACAGAAAAACAAAAACACGAAAAAAGCTGACAGCTGAATAAGAGTGATCGGACAGCTGGTCAGAATATTGCCAGATACAGCGTGGCAGTGACTGGCAAAGGACGTTGGGCAGCTGGTGACCAAGTGATTTCGGTGAATGTGACCGGACAACAGTAACGGCACAGTAAACAGCAAACAGCTCAAGGATAGCAAATGTCAGGACAAAAGAGTCATCTACACGGGGCAGTGCAGGGAAGGAATAGGCGTTACTTATTTATCTTCATACAACCACTCTCTTTTGTATTTACTAAACATTGGCTTGGGCCGTTCAAGCTTTACTTGGAATATACATCCATGACACGCCCTGCACTCGGCAACACCTACATGTAACCATGGATGTCAGAGTGGGGAGGAGGGAGGGTGTGCAAACAACCCGAACATGAGAGACATAACGACATTCTACCAACATGGAACATACGAGCAGTACAAGTAGGATTGTACGTCACAGAGTTCTAGCCGCCTGGTACTGATCATCAAGATGGACTGTCTTGACCATTGTCGTATAGTACTTACTAGATACCTGATACCCAATAGCAAGCACTAGTGGTATGCCTGATATATCGACTACCAACGACAGGAATCCACTTTCCCTTTTGTCTATCCCAGTCAGTACATGCACGTACTAATAGGTCATGGCAAAAAGGGAAGGGAAGCAGCCACTCAGAGTCCAAAGAGCAGCTTCTCAGAAGAAAACATGAAGAAATCAGAGGGAAGATGCGCATGTAAGGGAATTATACTAACTAGTAGAGTAGTAGTGTGGGCTGCACTAGACTGCTGCACTAACACAGACCGACACACGGGAGGGATGGAGACGATGGAGACGATGGAGTCGTATGCCATCATGGCGTTTCGATCTTCTCCAATCATGAGTACAGGGTTGTATATGCTCAGCATTTATTGTTCTTGTTATTAGTCCGTCAGCTATTCTATATAGGAAAACACTCTTGTCTCGTGCTGTTCTGTATGATTCTCTTGATAACGTCTATGCCCTGGTATGATGTAGTCTACCTGGCCTGGTCTGGTCTGGTCTGGTCTGGTTTAGTCATACTGTTGTTGTCAATATTACTGTAGAGAAAGAGCACCACACGTCGGTCGTTCTTTCCTTTTTTCTTCTTTCCTTCTTTTTTTCCACCATCATGCTGTGCCTTGTGGGTCCGGTCTACAAAACCCTCATCTTCACCCCTACCACTACCCCTGCCACTTCTCCTCCTCCTCCTCCTCCTCCTGCTCCCCCTCATCATCATCGTCATCACAGTCATGTCTGCCAAAGAAACACACACCCCGGTATCTATCTCAACGCATTCCTACTCGTACATTGGTCCCTACATATATACCGCATCGTCTGATCTTCTTGGCTTTTTTTTTTTTTTTGCTCTCTTTCTAACCCTCTCTCAACGATGCAACCACTCTCGTCCGTCGCACAAGCGCCGTACAATGTACAATATCACATCCAGGACCCATTCTGGATCCATCTGATCCATCCCACACTCTTTCTCCACATATATCCGAATGTGACAATACATCATCGCCTTGTCTCATCCTTCCCTTTGGCCCTTTGCCCTTGACCCTTTGGCCTCTCGTTGTACATCCCTCGCGCCCATCCCATGTCGTTGTGGATCATGGTGGATCCCCCGTCGGTGGGCCACGCCCAGACTTGGTCAACTGGGCTGGAGGACATGTTTATTCTCATCACCATCACGGGACGACTCCTCTTTCAAGGTACACGTACTCATTTGACATGTGAAGAAGGTGACTACCATACCGGTCCTTGGCTCTTGATGAAGAAAAACAAAAGAAGAAGAAACCCCCATCCCTCCATATCCACTCACACGTCAAGTTGCCAGTCAATACTAACAAATCACAGCCTTGATACGCTCAGATACCAACCATCAAATGTAACCCATACGAGTAATCAATCTTTACACCCCGGTCTCTACGGTTGCCAGATTTGGTGACATCGACCAACTCATGATTCGCCGTGCATTGCACATTAAATATCCTCCGAGACATGCGCTCTGACAGCTCTCCCTTCATCACCAAGAAACAAACGCGCATGCAGCAATACTAGTACCACTGCGTTTTACGAATCAGCTCAGTATTTTACTCTTTTGCAGTGCACTACTGCGCCCCTCCACTCCTACACTCCTGCACGACTGTACTCGTACTACCCACCCGCCTACCGAAATCAAGATGAAGAAAACCCCCGCCATGTCTCACCAGTACGGTCTCGGCACAGGCACGGACAAATTCATATTGGCGGGCAGGCAGCCAGACGGAGGATTCTAAGACAGACAGACGGTAGCACACAGTCACACACACATATCCGACAGTGAGACGCCCGCCCGTTGCAGAGCTTCTTTTTCTACCTTCCCGTCCCATCCATCCATCGTGTCACTGTCAAATAGAGACTCACCAGAATGACACAAAAAACGGTTACCGTTACCCAGCACTATGGCACCGCGACACCAGTACCGTGGTCGCACGGGCATGTTGCAGCGATGCATACTCTTTACCAGATTGACTTTCCGACAAGCGAAATGGAAAAAGAAAGGAAAGAAAAACATAACATCCCGATGGTGTTTGTCGATGCGTACCCTGCATGGAGCATTGCAGCTGTTGTTTTCTATTACTCCGTACAACAAGGGTTTGTCTCCACTTATGCTGCCGAGTGACATTTTCTTCTTCTCTGCCGTCTCTACGTCTGCAGAGCATATTCCAACGGGGTTTTCCGTCGTGTTGACTGATGCACTCGCACATCATGTGCTCGCATGATACAAGATGCTTCTAGTACTCCGTACCATGATAAGTATCAACCACGACTAATCAATGTCGACGCCATGGTCGGTTGTCTCGGGTTCAACGGTTACCTCTCCCGCTGCATTTGGTTTTCTTTTTTTCCTTCTCCCTCGACAAGAGTGTGGAACCTTGCCTCGCATCAACCATGTTCGTGGTAGGTATTTCCAAGTTGAAGATGTCGTTGATGCAGACTCCCGACTGTGCTCTTTCCATTTTCAGCCACGCTGGGATAATACTCCCTGACCATTTTCCACTGGAAAAAGCAAACAAGAAGAGGAAAAAGAAAGGTTGAAATCCCTTGCATCACCACCCCTGTCCCAACAAGGACGTCAGTACTGAATACGGTAATCCCCCGTATCCGTGTCCAGGGTTTTGTACTTGTACGAGTAGTCTCAATATACGGAGTAATCTACATGTAAAATGTAGTCTCTAGCGGTGTAACAGAAAAGCCTGTGAGATCTCCAATCGTCTTATTGGATAGCGATCGGTAAAATGACCGAGCAAATATCCTTCGTGCATTGATTCAATGATTGTATTCGTAGTATGGAGTACGTACGAATAGAGAGAGAATCCTCATCATAGTGGGGTTTGGGCAGCACCGTCAGCCACCACCTGAAAAAAAGAAAGCAAGCAGAAGAAGAAAGAAATAAGAATAGAAATGAAAAAAAAGAAAAGAAAAAAGTCGTGAAATCATAAAATAAGACATAGACGAACAGGGTATCGAAGACAAAGGGAGGAATTCGTAAGACAGAAGAAGAAAAGCGAAGAGATCAGAACAAACGACAAAAAGAAAAGAAAGAAGAAAAGAGAAGAGAAGCCAAGACAGCCGCGACATACGACGGATTCTAACCGCCAGCCCAAGAGACCTTTTTTTCTTTCTTCGGGCATCCATCCAAAACAAGCCAAGTCGATATACTGTATTCGTACCATGACTCAACCACCCCAGTCCAGTCCCCAAATCTCGACGATTGACGGCGCATCTTTTTCTCCGCTCCTGCACTTTTCGAGCCCTTGCACCTCATGCAGGTAAAAAGAAATATGACGTCCCAAGTGGATACACATCCCCGATCCCAACCTGCAAGTCCTTGGACCTCGACCATCATGTGCACACCTGAGCAAGAGTAGTAGGTTCCAACCCTCTCTCAAGCCACTGGGCCATTCTAAACGTCGCCAACCCGGCCTCATACAGGGACGAAGAAATCGACGGCCAGGAATGCACCATGCCCTCACCCTCCAGAACCTCGATCTCGTCACAGCCCTGGTCGGCAGCCCAGCGCACGAGTCTCCTCGCATCAGGGGCGAAGAGGTCCATGTCTGCCACGAGCACGAGCATGCGCGGTAGACAGGACAAGTCGCCATATAGCGGGCTGACAGATGGATCTCTGAGGTCCTTGACACCGGGGCATGTCATCCTCACCACCTCTTTCAGTCCGGGGAGTGCGTGCACGGGATCACTGCCAGCGATTGTGTGTATATCTGGGTTCGACAGGGATAGATCGACAATCGGCGAGATGAGTATCATACCCGCTGCCTTGGCCGCAGAGCGCAGCGTCAATCCGAGAGCTAGATTCCCACCACCAGAGTCACCAACGATGTAAAAGGGGACATTCTCCCGCGCAGAAGTAGCCAGCAGATCATCGTGCAGCGTCTGTAAGATAGAATACGTGTAGGACATGTCATGCTCCGGAGCGAGGGGGTACACGGGTACGGTGACGGTGGCATTCAGGCGAGAGGCGAGGGAGCCTGCTAGATCCCATTGTCCGCGGTGCATGTCTAGCACGAACGGTCCGCCGTGGAGGTAGAGTATTCGTAGGCGGTGGGGGGTCTCTGATTTTGGGGACAGGTCGTGGATGGCGTGGAGGCTGTTGAGCGTCTTGCTGTCTTCTACGACTAGGGTGGCACGGAGGTGAGGGGGTGGTTGATTGGGGGACTGGTGATGACGGTCTTTGGTTATGCGGTTGCGGAGGGCGTTGGCGGATGTGAATGTGGTTCTTTGGAAGATGGTTGTGTAGTAGGGTAGTATGTAGGCTAGTAGGCTGTGCATTTTGGTGTTTGTTCCTGGAGTTTGGTATTTGATGTCTGGTGTTTTGGCGTTTGGTGATGGTGGATATGGGTATGGGGTGTTGATGAGAGTTGATATGGATATTGAAGGAGGTTGGTATTGATGATTGCGAGGGATGTCAAAGTTGGTGATGAGTGATGTAGAGTTGACAATGTGGTTTACCTTTGAGTGTCAGCCCCCACGTGATGAGACACGAGCGCATGATGGAGGGGTTGGAGAAGGATAAAAGTTTCAATGCGCCCGGATGTTGACCTTGGACTTTGGTTAATGCATGTGAGGGCCGTGCTGCGGATTTGATGCATTTGGTGCCGCAGGTTTGGGAGCCGTCCGGGTGGGATGTAGGGTATCCATGAGAACTTGACGTATTACTACATGTAGATATGTGTACGGGCATCTGTACTTGGGTTTGGCTGTCTTTTCTTCGCTTTGGGTATTTTACTACCTTTATTATCTGATTAGGTTGAATCTATATAAGCCTGGATATTATTTATTTCGTTTCTCAATGACAACCAATATTCAATGTTGTGTCCTGTTTTAGGATACCGTTGCTGTGTCGCTCCTTTAGGCAGTTGCCGTATATGGCGATAGCGTCACTTACAGTGGACAGTCGGAATATTGCTTGCGCAGGCATAACTTGGTGTTTTCCAATATCAGATGGACATCAGTATCTACATACATGATCAATTTACTGGTTTCTGATGATTTGTGTGCTGTCTTTGTGGCGCAATTAAGTTTGATGCCCTTGTACCTTACCCTTACCTTCCTGACCACACGTGGCGAAAGAGTTATCTTATGTATCCACGACACTTTAGAGGAACACTTCAGTACTGATTCTTCACTTGAAATCTACACCCAGCCTCGCCAAACGCACCCCACTCTTGATCAAACCTCGTCCCATCAAGAAATTCAGCCCAAATCTGGCTGTCACCGGGATGGCAACCGCCATGGTAACCACATTTGTCCAGGCCGACGGGACGACGATATTAACCCAAGACACTGCACGTACCGACTGTGCAAACAACGTGATACAATACGGTTCACCATCAGGTAGACAGCCAAAAATCGTCATCGTTACCGGCAACAGTGGGGAACAGAATACCGCTACCGAAGAGCAGGAGGACAAACATCAGCAGCAACAGCAGCAGCTGCAGGAAGAGAACGAGAATCAGCGCCGACCACCCCAAGGCAACACAATAGACCACGACTTCTGCCAGGAACACTGCGAATATGCCGGACCCCCCAGCATAACAGGAGACGACACATGCTCCAGGCTCTGCAGGCCGTACCTGTCTATCTCCCTAGTTGGGGAGGGCTACTGCACCAAGCACTGCACCTCATGCACGTTTTGGTACCAGTACAGCCAATTCTGCAATGTGTACTGTCATCCGCTCTGCCCGCCAGATACCAGGGAGAAGAACGAGAAGAAGGAGGCGGTCAAGAGGCGCAAGAGGTGGGACAATGAGGAGAGACGCCGTAGGGAGATGATGTTGAAGATGGAGAGGGAGGATGGGACGAAGGGGCTCAGGGACCTCCTCATTTTTTGGCTGCAGACGCAGTTTGAGGAGAAGCTGGTGGTCCTCCTTGGGGTTGGTATTGCCTTGGTCGTGATTACGCAGATGAAAAGAAATTACACAGTTTCCACGTGTCACAAATTTAGACGTATATGGACGAGTATCAATGTTTAGATATCAGTGCTGTGATGGATGGATGGATATCTCTGTACACGCATTTAGTTCTCTATGTATAGCAGATGTGGGACGATGCTTGACATCAATGCTACTATTTGTATGTCTTGTCGGCTTTCAGTGGTCCAGGATCCATATGTTCCCGGTCTCTATGATACGTGACTACTAGGGGGAAGGGACAAGGTGAGAAAGGAAAGGAGGTGAATGCCAAAAGATGGCAAACAAAGTGAATGAAAGGAAATGTTTTGTAAGTGAATGCACACAAAGTCGATAGGCGCACGCAGGTGCGCGCAGGTGAATGACGGTCTGTGATTTATGAGCACCTGATATCCAAACTCACGTTCCTTAATTGTCTGAAAAAAAGAAAAAAACAACACTCTCCCTTCTCCATTCTCCTTCTTCTATAATGTTCACTCACACCCAACCTGCTATCCGAGCAGTATCTCTTGCTTCATCACCACCCTCCTCTGCAATCACCGCTCAACTCACTTCACCGTCCAGAAGAACCAAACATGGATGACCGTTTCCCCCAAAGACCAACCGCCTCCGATTGTCCCGAGCTTACTCAGGACATGCTGCACTTGTATGCCGCGGGGTGGGACGCCAACAAAGCGTGGGCCGATCAACACTGGCACAGACTGACCAAAGCGCAGCGTGCAGAGTTCATGAATGGGGTCAGTGAGCTCATCAACCACGCGAAATGGGGAGACGCGAAACCAGACACTCCCAGCAACCACATTATCTCTGGCTTGTACAACCCCATGTGGTTCGTCGCCTCCCGTAACACTTGGTCTTGGGAGCAACTGAAGACTAGCAGGGTGCTCGACAGGATGCAGGCTCGTTATCCAGGCGAGGACATACTCGACCGTGAGTGGATTGGCCGGGGTTCACTCGCCAACCGCTCCGGGCGTTGGACTCGTGGACACTCCAGCGTGCTGCCCAACCTCAACTCTTCTCAGCAGCAGAGGGCACTTCACATTTCCGCGAGCAGCGACGAGGCCTCCTGCGGCCATCTTGGCCAATTCGCCTCCATTCTGCACGGTAGACTCGACAAGCTCGAGGCCAGGATCGAAAATATGGAGAAGACGAACAAAGAGCACCAGGACGCCGTCTTGGGTGCAGTCGCTGGAGTCGAAGTCGATGTTAACCTCATACTCGATGAGTTTAGAAAGAGGACCAAAGAGATGGCCCAGCAGGGTCAGTGAGAGCTTGGCTGCCACCGAAACGGAGACTGCTTCCCCTATTTTTGCAATGGAGCATCACAGAATGCTATGGCCGAAGTCACAATTCCGCTTCGTGGACGGTGGAAGCCAACTCGCCTAGTCGCCGACCGAATTGATCAACCGCGGCCGGTATGCCCCTGGCCAAACTGCGGGTGCATCGGGTATATAATGACAGCTTACAGTAGGAGCAATATAGCGTGTTGATTGTGCCAGGGAGGAATACGCTTGGAGAAGAGGCAATAGGGTGGATATGATGGCTAGAGCTTCAAATGCCTTCTATACTAGATTAATTAGCAGAATTATCACATGGCTAAAATACCAGAAATACTGCACCTTTATCATCCTGCAACAACTGTTATGACGGAAAAATCAACTGATCGGCGAAACGTGCATGTAAACCAATGTCAAGAAAACCACTACAGTACCTTGAGGGACACACCTTGATGGCAGTCGGTATTGGAGCAAAACCCACAACCCCACCAGATGCCGACCGACTTGAGATGATGAAAATCTCTTTTCAGCCGGAAATATTAGCATTATGGTAGGAAATATGCTTGTTGTGAGCCATTTTTGAGGTATTAACACACTCTCCTGGTGCGATGTAGATCCCATATGCTGTGAAAGGTATATATATACCTGTCTGCGCGCGCATACACGATGTGATTGATGTTTGAATTGGTCCCGGTTGTATCAAACAATCAAGTAGTAGTACCCTTGGGCAAGCGGAATATTACAACATGACTGTGCTATCCGCCTCGTCCATACTGGCCTTGTGCCTGACAGCATACGCCAAACCGGTACAGCAGCAAACAGGCATTGCCGGTGACAGCCCACCTCTGCTGGAGCAGTTTGACAGTCTAGGCGCCTGGTTCGACGACGTCGCCAAGATCAAGGGCAGCTCGTCCCTCCCCCGGAGAAAGAATGCCACCATCGCCATCGTGGGCGCGGGGGTGTCAGGTCTGACAACGGCCATGATGCTGGACAGCGTGGGCGTGCACAACTGGGAGCTGGTGGAGGCCAGCGACCGAGTGGGCGGACGCTTCCGGACCGTCTACGTCGGCGACACAGAAGAGTACGCCGAGATGGGGCCCATGAGGCTTCCCTACACCATGACCTACAAGAGCGACAACTCGACGCACGAGTACACGGACCACCGCCTCACCTTTGAGCTGGCTGAGTGGCTGAACGAGCTCAACGACCACGACCCGCGGTGGGAAGTCGACTTCATCCCGTGGATCCAGCACCACCCCAACGAGCTGAGCGCGCGCGGCACGGGGCGACACCCGGACGGGAGGATCCCCACGCGCGCCGAGATCGCCGCCGACCCCAGCCTCGGTAAGTCGTCCCAGCCCGTGGAGTCGACGGACGAGTACAAGCGCGTCAAGGGCAAGATGAACGGCATCCTGATGAACGAGACGACGATCCGGTCTATGCAGCGCGACGTCTGGCGGGCTCATAAGAGGGCCATGGACGACGGGCTGGACGACTGGAGTCAGCAGGCCATGATGCGCGACGCCTTCAATGCGAGCGAGGACGTCACCGATGCTATATGGACTGCCACGGACTACGACGTCTTCTGGGACGAGATGGACCACAACTCCAACCTGGCACAGGACGGCTCCGACGGGACGTTGGGGCTGACGGAGTGGAAGTGCATCGACAAGGGGTTCAACCGGCTCTCTGACGCCTTCATTCCGCACGTGTCTGACCGACTCAATCTCAACCGCAAAGTCACGAAGCTGGAGTCGGTGAACAACAAGACGCGTCTGACCTGGTCAGAGACGGGATCAGACGAGAGTGATAAGGATAAGAAGCAGAAGCAAAAGCGTCCAAGCACCTCAAAGGATTACGACTACACCATCATGGCCGTACCCTTCACCATGACGCGCTTCATGGACCTGCCCGACTTCTCACCGGTGCTCGACCGCGCCACAAGCGAGGCAGGCCTGCGCTTCAAGTCAGCCTGCAAGGTGTCTCTCCTCTTCAGCGAGCGCTTCTGGGAGCAGGGCGAGCGGCCCATCTTCGGCGGCAAGAGCGACCCGGACAGCAACGCCATCGGCGCCCTGTACTATCCCGTATACGGGCTGAACGAGACGGGCCGCCCGGGCCTGATCACGCACTACCGCGGCGGCGACTGGAGCGACCGGTTCGTCAGCTTCTCGGACGAGACGCACGTGGACATGGTGCTCGACTCCATCGTCGACCTGCACGGCGAGCGGGCGCGCGACCTGTACACGGGAGACTACGCGCGGCTGTGCTGGCTGGAGGACGAGCACACGGCGACGTCGTGGTGTCGCCCCGACGTCGAGCAGCACAGGCTGTATATCCCCTCGTATCATCGCACGGAGCATGGGACCATCTTTATCGGCGAGCACACGGCCCCGACGCATGCGTGGATAAGCTCCTCCATTCACTCGGCTGTGCGGGGGTCGGTGCAGCTCCTCCTGGAGTTGGGGATGGTGGAGGAGGCTAAGACGTTGAATCAGCGGTGGATGGGGCGGTGGATCGAGTAGTCCCCTGTCCTATACGGAGTACAGGTAGACGGTTGGCTTCCGAGATTCTTCACATGATGTTCCTAATACCCCGCGTTGATACTGTAATAGTCTACATAGTATGTGGTAATAGCCAAGGTAAAAAGAAGAAATATATATTCGACATAGCCGATGATTTCCATTATTTTGACTAATCACTCCCGGAGGAGGGGAAATAATGGAGAGAGAGAGAGAGCACGGGAGAGAGACAAAAAAAAAAACGGCTCTGATCTGACTCCAAAAAGGTGTGCTAGGCCAGTCGGAACCCCGCCATTACTCATTCCGGCTTTCGCCGACCCAGCCAACCAGACCAAATACAATGGCTCATCACCAACGGACAGGCGGAGGGAGCCCTAGCATAGACAGAGAGAGAGAGAAGACGTCACAAACACTTAACCTTTTTCCTCTTCCACCCACCCTCCCCCCCCACTCAACCGACCTTATCAGATCCTGCTTCCCCGCCATCGCACTCTCATTCTCCTTCCTACACACACTTGTACTATTAGACTTGTTTATTCCTTTTTCAAGATTTGATCTCTTCTTTTCAAAATCCACATCTAGACACACAAGGCAAGCAGAAGAAGAGGGAACAAAAAGACCTCTTCTCTCCCTCCTCACCGACCGATCACGACCATGCCTTCCCAACGACCCTTCTTCTTATCCTCCTTCATCGCCGCCTTCCGCCAACAAGCACCCTCCATCCAGTCATCCTCCTCCCAGCAGCCGAATAAGCATCACGGCAGCAACAACAATACCACAACCGCTACAGCCAACAGCAGCAACAACAGCAACACAGCCGCATCCGCAACAGCGACAGCGACAGCGTCACCACCGCTACAGGCGTCGTCGGCATCATCGCGTCGCTCCCCTTCCACCGCCGCATCCCGCCACCACCATCACAACGCGTACTCAGCAGCAACGGCAGCACAAGCAACATCATCATCACCGCCCCAGCGCTCAGCGGGTATTCCCATCCAGAATGGCAACGGCAATCATCGGGCCGACGGTGGTCGTCGCGGGTCCGACAGCAGCAGCGAGGGCTTCCGAGACGCCATCGGCGCTGATAAGTGGTATATCGGCGGTAGGACGGCCGCGGGCGAGGAGAGGTTCTTCAAGCTCGGTGTCGTGAGGAGGGTGCGCAGCAACGATGGGCTCAGTCTCGATCGTTTGAGTCTCTGATGGACCAACGGACCAACAACAACCAAACAAAGAAAAAAAGAAACGTATTATATGAGAAAGAAATGATGTGATACATGTGGGGTGATTGGGATTCTACAAGGATGGCGTTTTTTGTTTTTTTTACAAACAGGCGTTTTCACATTGAGATTTTGTGTTTACTTTTTGAACGACAAATCGACGGCAGTACGATGGAAATTATTTATAACATCTTCACAGACACGAAGAAAAAAACCACTGTTTTATTTTTTTCTTTATATGAAAACTGTACACAAAGAAGAGGCTTACCACATGAATCGCTGCCAACGTCCCTCGTCGAGAAGTGACCCGTCTTCGGCTCTCCACTGATACGCCCGGAAGAGGAACATGTACATTGTGCCCGCGTTGATGACTACGAACCAGAGTGTCTCGAGGACGAGTCTGACGTCGTAGCTGCTCTTGCTGTTGATCGCACCGGGCCATCGCCACTCGGGCACGAGGAGACGCCAGATGATCCACGGCACAATAAAGTACCTCGGCTCCACGAGGGGGGCCGTGACAAGGGACAAGGTGGTGGCGATGAGGAATATGAGACCCGTGGAGGTGGACACAGGTTGCTCTGTCGAGGACAACCGTGCAGACTCAGTCTTTCTGGTGCTGCTGCTTTGCCTGTCGACGATGAGCGGGTGGTTGACAAAGGGGGCAGTAGTAGCCCGAGTAGTAGTAGCAGAGGAGGCAAAGCACCCGCTCAGCGTACCCCAGATGACCCAGCGGCAGACGGTGTACGGTGCTACGAGGGCGTAGCGGATCCACGTTGCCCGTCGGATGGTGTACCTGAACACGTAGAACATGTAGTGGCGGTTGTCGGCCAGGGTGAACGGGTGGACGATGGTGTTAAACTTGACGACCAGGGCCGAGACGAGCACCGTGCCACCAATGTACAGAGTAGAAACGACTATCCTCCACAGGGGGGCGTCGATATTGAGACCTTGGCGGGCCACTGTGTAGATCTGGTTGAGGAACGGTAGTGCGGCGAGGGGGGCAGAGAAGAAGGCGAAGAATGGCCAGATGTACAGCATTTGTGCGAGATGGATCGTTGCAACGTGGTTTGATTTATCACCTGTTTTTGTCAGTATAGAGTAATTTATGAGGTGATGGGGGTTGATTTGACTCACCGAGGACAACCCCGCCGTTCCAGGCTACGAAGCCGGCAAACGCCACCAACACGGTGATGTGAGGCCACACCTGCCTGAGAAGGCGCAACGGGTTGCAAACCGCTGCGACAATGAGACTTACAGCCGCGACGAACATGTCTGGTACCTGTCAGCTTTATTGTCTTGCGAGAGGGGCAGGTAGAGTGTCTTACCATCCGGCCAGGCCACATCCAGAGGCGGATCATGTACCTCGCCCCGAGAATACTTGGCCGCGTACACCTTGACACTATCCACGAAGCCAGTGGTTTGCTCCTTTGGCTGCTGCTGTACAGTAGACACACTCTTGACAGCATGCACGGCCTCCAGACCACCAAGGAAAACGACGACCCAGAAGATATTCGTCTGTCTCATGAGCAGCGAAGCGAGCCCCAGCACGATAGTGAGCACATCGCTCGACACCGATAGCTTGTCCCGGCTCATACGTCGGAGGGAGTTGAGAAAGGCTGCCACGACGACAGCGGCAGACGCCACGTCAGTATAGTACAGGCCGCCGAAGAAGAATATCACAGGACATAAGGCGATGTTGAGAGCGCTGTGAAAGGCGTATCTCGACGGTGGAGACGACACCCCGTCGCGGGCCTCGATGCGTCGACGAACCTCGAGACACAGGTAGGTTAGACTGGCGAGGCACAGAGCGTTTACGCCGCGCAGAGAAGCAGTGTCGCAGGCGAATGCCTCCTGGAAAGAGGTTGTCATGATGCTCTTGGGCACAATGAGTGAGAGAAGGTACCTGGCCGTTTCAGTTAATTAGCACATGTTCCATCTCTCTCTCTCTCTCTGGGGTGATTGAATCTTGTAACATACAGGCCTGGAGGCGTCGTTATCTTGTCGTCCCACTCGTTGAATTTGCCCTCGCAGTACTTCTGCGCCTGGGGTACATGAAATATCTCATCCTGCTGAATTGTGAGAGGTGTGTGCATCGGAAAGAGCTTTGGAATCAACACTGACCAGATATGGCTCGGGCACATATTGAGAGGCGACGTGGCCCCATATCTTCGATGAAGTGGCCACGGCCACAAGAAGGGCTACTATCTTAGCTGCGACATTCTTATTAAGCCATTGAAGTAAGATGACTGGTAGAATGAAGGCGCTTGTCGTCAATATGGTCCTTGCGGTTTCGTCCCAATCGAATTGGGAAGACATCGTCGTGGCCGCGGATGGGACGCGTCAGGGGTGGTGGGGGTGAGTCTTTGGGGAAAAAGTGAGAATGTCACACCATGAGTATTTGATGAAGTGCGGCGTAGACTCATATAATATCTCAGAGGGAAATTCTCATAAGAAGAGAGAATTCTGGCTCGCCCACCGACGAAGTCGCTGTTTGATATGTTTTGTACGACGTCTTGGCGGCGTTTAGACCAGTCTTAAAGTGAGGACAGAATATGTACAGTGTATAGATACAGTGTTTCACACAGTACACACAAAGTGTAGATCTACATCATACAGCAGGGTAGAAGTAAACTGTCAAGAGTTAGAGGAGCATTATTAGTAGTATTAAGGTATATTCGTATATATATATAGGTTCTAGGTTGTATCTATATAAAGGGAAATCTCTATAACCTAAGGGGGGTATAGGTATATCTAGTAGAGTATAGCTACCCTATTTTCTATACTATACGGAGTTCCTATATAAGTACTTTATCCCTACCCTTATCGTAGTCATTTTTCTTAATATAAACATTTATATTCGCACGCTTTCTATATTAAAGAAAGCAAAATCACTGTCCTTCATTGAAGGAGACCCGCGCATCTGTTTTCAGCCCTGATTGACTCTCCCGGGGCACTTCAAAGAGATCACAGCGAGCACCAACATCACGGAGCGAAAGTCACCGTCAGTCTAGACAAAAGGGAAGTCTATTGAGTATTATCTTATACAAGTGTTGCGGAAAAGCCCGCAGCTATACGCTCCAGTCCATAGACAAAACATCCATTGAAAACGACGAGTTTAGAAGGGCTGAACACGTTGTTAGTGAGACTGAACCAAGACGGACATGAAAAGGGGCGCAGAAAGAGAAGCGAACTCACGTTGTCAGCGGGGTGGACCTCCTTGACAAAGTAGGAGCCGAGGAAAGGAACCTTCTATAGTAGGAGTCAGTATAAACACGTCCCGAACAATCTCGATATATCGATACGGATGGCTCGTCAAAACGTACCTGGAGGATGTCGGTCTGGATACGGGGGATGCCGGAGGTGTAGAAGAGAGCGGCAACGCCGAGGAAGCCACCGAAAGCAGCCGACTTGACCGAGCTGTTGAGAACACACAATGGTCAGCCATCCATCCGTCTTATGGTCTTGTTTTGAAGGACCACCCCTTTTGGCCCGGTCCTCCGAGAAGGGGTCAGTCAGGATGTCTACTTACTACCGCGTGAAGGTCTTCAGGGTGACACCACCGAGGTGAGGCTGGAACTGGTACCTAATCGAGAGAGGTCAGCATTCTGTCGTCCCGATCATCATGTTCCTGTTGGCCTTCTCTGCTCCCTATCCTGCGTTCGATCCAAGCCATGACAGAGCCACGCGCTCGGTTCGTTGTTCCTTCCTTCTTGTTCCAGGGAAAACTCTCGTTCGCATCGGTAGGGAGAGCAGTAGGCACAGAATTGGTGTTGTATCAACTCGTCGGAAGATAAGAAAAAACGTACTTGGGGCCGTAGGCGCTGCGGAACTCGGTCGCGCGGAAGGGGGTCTATGAGTAGCCGAAAGACGTTAGCCAGTTTGAACGGAAAGCTCGGATTGTTCGAATGGGAAAATAAAGTCGCAGGGGGGACAATTGTCGACAGATTGAAATCGGTTGGTAGGGTTGGCACGTACAGGAGAGACCATCTTGACGGTTGGAGGAGGGCGGCGTTTTCAAATCGAATTGAAGTTGTCGTGGGTTTGGGGAAAGGGAAGATCAAGAAATCAAACAATTATTTTGCGCGAGTTTGGGGGGGATTCGGTAAAAGCCGGAGTTTTCCCAGAGGTCAGCCAGAAGAGGACCAATGGCATTGGATGGAGGCCCATTGAACAAAGGGACCCACCTGAGCTGCTCGCATGCGAGTTTGAGGTACATACATACGGTGCTACTTGTATCGATTTTGAATACTCTCTCTCTCTCTCTTTACATTCCTGTTTGCCTTATTTGCCTTCATCACCAGCGACATGGACACATTCATTGATGGTCGTTTCGACCGGCTCCAGCGCGCCTTGGCCAGCCTCATCGACTCAGTCAACAAGTATCACCCTTCGACCATTCAGGCTGGTGAACTCCAAGCTGCCGATGAGGATCTCTGCAGGGGACTTGAACAAGGTAAACAACAATTCTTCCCCCCTCCCCTCCCAAACAAAGAACCATTGTACTGACCAAAGAAACAAATAGTTCAAACCCATCAGACCAATCATCTCCGCATCCAGCAGCTCCGCGAATCCTCCTCCTCCCTAGACACCCAGATCAAGGACACGCTATCCAGCCTGGCCTCGACGCGCCGCGACATCTCAACAACCCACACGACCACCTTCCCCGACGGACCGAACTACCCCGTAACATACGAGGAGCTCCTAAACTATGCCCGGCGAATCAGCAAGACGACCATGGCGCCGGCTGGGGCCGTGAAGCCCCCCTCTACCGGTCCCACTGGCGCCGCATCACCGGACATCCAGACCCCCATGACCACAGCCTCCGCTGCACCCACCCCCTCCCAGCCCCAAAGTCCAGCCGTCACAAACGGTACTGCCGCCCCAGGGACATCAGCAACGCCGGCACCGTCAGCAGCAGCACCAGCAGCGACGCAACCACAGAACGCAAACATAACCCTCCCTGATGTGGTGAGCCAGTACCTCAACCCCCTGTCAGGCCAGCTCTTCTTCCCCTGGCCTCTGGAGGAGAAGATCCGCGGCGGGGCCCTGGCGTCCAACCAGATCCTCGAGGATAAGGGCATCGATCCGCGCGGGTATGACCCCGCTGAGGAGGAGGAGCGTCTTCGCAAGGAGGAGGAGGCTCGTAAGGAGAAGGAGGAGCAGGACCGTCTCGAGGTCGAGGAGAGGGAGCGCAGGGCCCGCGAGGAGCGCGAGCGTATGCGCCAGGAGAGGGAGCGCCAGCAGGAGGAGTGGCGCAAGGCTAGCATCTCGGGCGCGTCGCCTGGTTCTGTTGGTGCTGGTGCTGCGCCGGCGGCTGCTCCTGCGCCTGCTGCTGCTGCTGAGAAGAAGCAGTTCCAGTTTACTAGTCTGGATGATCTGGATGATGATGACGATGATTAGTCCATCCGTCCATCTGCACATACAAGACTTTGTATATCTATAGCATAGTAGTTTTCAATACCCCATCTTCGATTCCTTCGGGAGATAATCAGTTGCATAGGAAAAAAAAAATACTCATTGCCGTAAACCTCCCCTTCTATTTATTCTAAAATCTGTTCGCTACACTACCCATTCTCTCGTATCAATCCCCGGCATTTCCCCTTTTCCCCCTCTCTCCCATGTTAAGCGCCAAACTTGTGTGTTGCCGGCCAGTCCAATCATAAGAAAAATAAAACAAGAAAGGTGAAGAAAAAGAATGCTTTTTTGGGGCTTCGTAGATGCCAACGCCATCAGTACATGTTATTCTTACAGACCAGCTGTTACCCCTAGAGTGGGGGTGCTGCTCATTCCTCCCCGTGTGGTAAGTGATATTTTCGGGGGTGTTTAATTGTTTAAAAGCGTTTCTCATCGCGCGACGGAGAGAGAACTATTTAGTCAATCTTGATGGACTTGTAGATCCTCTGGACGAACCACCAGCTGGCAAGGTATCCAATAGTGCCTGTGTACATATGGTTAGCTGAGGGATTATTTCAGGGGTGTGGTGTAGAATGAATAGAGAACTCACCAGCAAGGACGAAGAAGAGCAGAGAAATCAAGGCGCTGTATCCAATGTACAGAACTGTACCGGCCAGACCGCCGAGCTTGACCTTGGTGATGAGATACAGCAGACAGTTAAGGAAGACGTAGCCTCCGCTCATACCGGCGGCGATGAACGACCTCCACTGCCAGTTGTAGTTCTCAGAGCACAGGAGGAAGTAGGTCATGAGGATGGTGACGCTGGCGCACACAATGATCATGAGAACGTAGCAGAGGAAGAGGAAACCAAACATGTAGTAGATGCGGCTGAACCAGATGGAGCTCATGATGAAGTAGAGCTCGACAAAGATGGCGCCAAAGGGCAGCAGACCAACGATCAGCACGCTGGGCACGGGCTTGAGATAGGTGGTGACGGGAGGGATCTGGCGAGGGATCTGGTTGGTACGGACGGGGGGCTCGATGGCGGTGGCGCGGAATCCCAGCCACGAGCCGGCAAAGGACAGCGGGATGGAGATGATGAACCAGATGCCGATGATGACGAGCATGGTGGTGAAGGGCACGGCACCAGACGACTGCTTAGCCCACAGGAACAGGTTGAGGAAGAAGAAGGCCGAGAAAACGATGCCCGGGACGAGCAGGGGCGTCATGGCAATGTTGATCTTCCACTGGTCGCCTTGGAAGGACTTGTAGACGCGGGCCGAGACGTAGCCTCCGACAAAGCTGAGGACCGTGTACAGGAGCACCATGAGGGTGCCGAGAGAGCCGCGGTTCGAGGGGGACAGGAAGCCCAGCAGGGCAAAGATGATGGTGGAGCCCGTCATGACGAGGAGCTGCGATCCGTTTCCGAGCAGCACCGACAGCAGCAGGGGCCGCGACGGGGTGCGGAAGACGTCACCGTGCACCAGCTTCCAGCCCGAATCCTCCTGCACGCCCTCCTCCTCGAGGGCAGAGGTGCCGTTGAAGTCGTCGAGGTTGATCTGGTCGAGGCGGTTGTAGCGGGCGATGTCCCTCTTGAGGGTGCGGACGAGGATGGACATGACGGTCATGACGAGGATGACGACAATGATGGCCGTGTCGATGAGCCAGAACCAGTGGATCTTGGGGTCGAAGACGTGCAGGTACTTGTCCCAGCGCGTGGCCCAGGCCGTCTCGGAGCGGTGCCAGTAGACACTGTAGCTGAACTTGACCTCGGTGGGCTTGCCGTCGTCGGCGAGGACGACACTACCCACGTTGTCGGCGCAGTCGGCCTCGCCGGGGTAAGCCTTGGAGGCGGGCTGGACAACAACGCCAACAACGCGCAGCTGGTTGACGTCGCGGTTGACGAGGTGGTACTCGACCCAGATCTCGTAGTGGTTGTTGAAGACGATGTTGTCGGCGTCGTCGTCCTGGCCCATGAGGAAGCCGGGGCTGTAGAAGGTGGCGCCGGTCAGCTGGTCCTCGATCTGCTGTCCGGCGGGAAGGCCGTCGACGAGCCAGTTGAGGCTGTAGCCCTGCTCGACCATCTGCTTGAGGAAGTTTGTCTCCTCGGCGTCGTAGCTGGCTGTGCACATGGGCTTGCACGTCTCGTTCTGGGCCATCTTAAGGTCGAAGGGCGACGTCATGATGCGGTCGCCAAACAGGATGCTGCCCAGGCTCTCGGACACGTATTCGGGGCCATTCTCGGGCTGGCAGAACTTGAAGTCGGGGTGATAGTAGTCGTACGACACGACCGAGTGCAGGCGCGAATCCTGCGGCGATGCCACGGGCCTGATGCTGTTGACGTAGAGGGGCACCTGATCGCCGGGCTTGTACGAGGTCGGGGCCACGCCAGGGAGGTAGAATGCCGATGCGAGCTGGGGGCCGGCCGCCGCGAGAAGCGAGACCAGCAGCGCCGATGGCGCCTTGTCGTTGAAGAACATTGTTTCTTGTCTTGAGTGTTGGAAATCCCCTTGTTTTCAATGCCAATTATCTCATGTCGCGATTCGAAAGGGGTTCGAGGTTCGAAAGAAAGAGGATGGGCTTGGCACTATGGGGGAGAGGAGCGGAGGGAGCCAAGGAGCCAGCCAGCCAACAGACTACAGAGAGGTTTACGGTCGTAAGCCACTGATGAGTTGCACAGCCCAGGAAATCACACGGACAAGGGTAGCGTGGGTCGTGGGTTCGGGGTGACGATGGATTTACTCGTACTCGTAACGTCGTATACTCGTATCTGGGGATAAAAAAAAGAAGAAGAAAATCTAGATAGAGAGGAAGAGAAGTCGTCTTCCTACTCGATTGTCTTTGTCGATTCGATGAAGAAAGGAGGGTGAAAGAGAAGAGAAGGTGGGAATCCTGTTACACGTAAAGAATTCATGATACGGACAAGGCGGCGAAATGGTTGGCGCCCTCCTGAAGTGACGACGCCAAACAAGTGCCACGACAGCAGCTATCCGAATAGGGTTTAGTGCAGGAAGTGACATCCAGCTGAGTCATCTATCGATGAGGGTCCGGATATGGCCCCGCTAAAAAGTTTCAACAATCGATGGAGTTTTACTCTGGCCATCACCAAAAAAAGAAGTCTTTTTTTTTTTTTTGCCGACTCTCAATCCTCTCTCTCGCAATAGTAACGAGAGAAAGCGCAGAACACACAAAACACAATGGCAGCACCAGCATCACTGTCGGCACTGCTCGACTCCCTGACCCAATCCCTGGAATCAGCCCAAGAAATCACACCGCAGATCGCCTCAATCGGCCACCAGAAGCAGGGCATCTCGCTCCTCGACGTCAAGAACGAGCTCCTCCTCTCATACCTCCAGAACCTCGTCTTCCTGATCCTTCTCAAGCTACGGAATTCCAAGGGCGACAACAACGGCAAGACCAACAGCGATGACGGTGAGATCGACGAGGCCGTTCGCTCGAAACTAGTCGAACTCCGCCTGTACCTCGAGAAGGGCGCCCGTCCGCTTGAGGAGAAGCTGCGGTTCTCGATTGAGAGCTTCCTCACGCGGGCGCGCGAGGCCCAGGTCAAGGATGGCGCCGACAAGAAGACAAGCAAGAGCAAGAGCAAGACCAGCCGCACGGGCTCCGAGTCGGACGCATCCTCATCAGACTCCGAATCAGATGAGGACGAGGAGGAAGAGGACGTTGACAGCGACATCGAGGGCTCCGTCGTCGACGGGCCCCCCAAGCCGAAGAAGTCGCTCTCGAGCGGCAAGAAGTCCGCCGGAGCGCCCAAGATGGTCGGCATGGCCGAGGACAAGGGTGTGCGCCCCGCGCGCGGCGACAGCAGCCGGGACGACCGCGGCGACGCCCCCGACGGCGTGTACCGCGCCCCCAAGCGCGAGCGCCACGTCATGGACAAGCCCGCCTCGCAGCGCGAGAAGCGCAACGAGGGCCGCGCCGCCCACTCGCGCACGATGGACGAGTTCGTGGCGGCGGAGCTGGCGGAGGCGCCGCAGGCCGAGCCCAGCATCGGCACCACCATCGTCCAGGGCGGCCGCAAGGTCAAGACCTCGTTCGACCGCGAGAAGGAGGCCGAGCGCGAGAACTACGAGGAGTCCAACTTTGTCCGCCTGCCCAAGGAGAACAAGAAGGACCGGGCCCGCAAGAACCGCGAGTCCGCCTCCCGCAGCGCCATGTCCTTTGGCGGCGAGGAGTGGCACGACCTCGGCGAGGGCGTCAGCCGCATCGACCGCCTCACCAGGCGCAAGGACGGCGGCGGCCGCGGCTCAAACGTCCGCTCCATGCTCGACAAGAGCCGCAAGAGGGGCGCCGCCGACGCCGCCGACGGCCCTAGGGGCTCCGGGGACAACAGCAACATGGGCGGCGAGCGCTTCCAGAAGAGGCTCAAGTTTGAGGAGGCTGGCAGGCGCGACAGGGGCAAGAAGAGGTAGGCTTGGGATGGTTGGCACACGTTGCATTGCGGGACTGGGTTGTCTTACTCGGCATTCATGGTTCAAAGCACTGCACTGGTTGCATGGATGGGACGGGAATCAAAAGTCAAAAATTTGGAACTTGAAAGGGAGTCTATTTGCTCTCTTGGACGTTTTATGTATATAAGGTATCATACGGACGGTTGAATATTAAATGTACACAATACCACATGTGAAGTTGCATTAAACGATGATCCTCTATCAGAAATTCAGTGGCCAGAAATCATTAACAAGTATGCGTACGCAAGTATCAGGAATATGCAAACCCATCTGCAAGAGCTCTACTGCTCTTTGTGGGACATCTCCTCTTCCACTGCCGGCTCTACCGGCTCGCCGTCCACGGTCTCCGGCTCTGGTTCAACCTGGGGCGGCGGCGGCGGAGGCGGAGGAGGAGGAGGGGGAGGGGGAGGGGGAGGAGGTTCTCTGAAGAGCTCCTCATGAACATCCGGCGGACACAATTCGTCCCAGGACACGCGGCCATCTCCCACGGTATATCCCTCCGTGAGAGGCTGGTACCCCTGTTCGGCACGCTTCTCAAGAAGCTGGCGAGAACGACCATGCCACCAGGTCTCATTCCACTGGTCGTGGATACGCCCCTTGTTCATGGCATTGTGGTGAATCATGACGGGGACAGTGCCAACACACAAGTCAGTGTACAAGGGCATAGCCTTCCATTCCTGGGGGCCAGGTGTACCCTCGAGGAAGTCAATGTTTCCCTCCGGTAGGTCCCGCGGCATGAACGCCTTGGGGCGACAGTCAAACTTCCCAGGGACAGGGAATTGTTTGGCCAGGTCACGGTCGTGGCGGACATAAGCGCCGTCGGCCTCTGCGTTGGCGGTCTGGTGGCCCAACAAGGACCAGTAGTCGAGTGCGATGCCGAACTCGTCCCGCGCTCCCTCTTTATAAGCCGGGTTGCGATACTGGTGCGTGAAGTCCGGGTTGAGAGGGTCCTTGATGGGGACGCGCTGGACGTGTGTCGGCCTCGGGGTAGAGCCTGGTCGATGAGTGATGAACTTGTCCAGGACAGTGTTCCACATGCCGGAGTGGTGGTAGCGACGCATCACCTCCCGCTGGAACTCCTGCTCACCGAACATCTCGACAAAGATGCCTTGGTCGCTGCCGTGGTAGCAGTGGTCCGAGGAGCCGGAGCCGTCGTCCATGGCCCAGCCCTCGCGTCCCACGCACTTGGCTAACTTTGCCGCCGCTCGCTCCAGCATCGGTCGCATCCTGCGTACGGGTCCAATCACGTATCCCGAGTTGAGGTACCGCGTGCGGTAGCTGCTCCAGATGGTGCGTCCAAGGATAGTGTCCGTGTTGGAGCCCCGGATGTCGTATGGCAGGGGCGACTCGGGGACGGCGTAGCACGCCACGAGGTGTAGCTGATTCGGCGCGCACCGCTTGCCTCCTCCAAAGACGATCTCCGGGCGGATTCCTTCCTTGTCGTAGGCGCTGCCCATGCGCTCCCTCAGGCGGAACTCCTCGTCGGCCAAGACGGTGTGGTATCTCGATAGGAGTATTTCCTGGGGTAGTTGGAACCAGATGTCGAAGCTGTCGAGCATGAAGATGAGCTCGTCCTCGAAGTCTTCAGTTCCGTTCCGCCGTGTCTCGTCGTTGATGTAGTCGAGCAGTCGGACGATCTTGGCGTAGTGTGATCCGCCTCCGAGAAGAGTGCCGTCGTCGTCGTTGTCCCCCCATGCGATGATCTCCGGCGTAGGGTACCCCAGTATCGACATGCTCAGAAGGGTCTTGCAGAAGTTGACATTGCTGTTGGTCGCCGGCAGGAGAATCTGCATCTTCTCCTTCTTTTTGGTCTCTGCCACCTCTCCCGGCGTAGTGATGTTGGTTGATGCATGTACATGTGGTTGCGTTCCTGTGAACTGCATTCTGTATTAGAATAGAGGAGGAGGTATGGCAAGATCAGGTCGACAGGTCATGACACTTACCGATGACAGCAGCCCGACAATCAGCACACAGAGAACGGTAGATGTAAGTATCATGGTCAGTCGTCGAGGTCCTCGAAGGACCCCGGGGACCGACAACGCCGCGGGCATCTTGGGGATAGGCAAAGAGCAGGCGCAGAAGGGAAACGAATGGAAGGAGCACGACTACTCTCCGAGAACATAATGAAGGATATGTAGAGACAGAAGAAGAGGGAGGAAAAGCCCATGAAATCAGACCCCGTACAGGTTTTCCATTCAATGCTAATATTGCCCTGTAAGCGTCCGTCCACAGCCAAGGACTTGGCATATGTCCCCGCAGAGCCAAATCCGTGGTGTATTACGCGTACAGGTTCTGCTGGATAATTGGGATAACAAGACATCAGAGCGTGTTTCCACGGGTCTCGGCCCATCTTGGAGATATCAGACACGCCATAAAAATTACTTGTGTTTTTCCCCTAGTTCAGTTGCCACGGACTAGCTCGGGTGAAAAAAGGGCTGTCGAGATGGGGCGATCCAGTTGTTGTAAAGGGTCTAGATCAATCGACCTAGGGAATGGAAGAAATACGCCGGGACTACCGATGCGAGCCAGTTACGGCGAATAGGATAGCGAATCAATGGCCTACATACACCGCATAAAAAGGTAATATCGGGTTAAGATATTAGAAATTAATACTTAATTCTATTAGGAAAGGTCGCTCTCGCGACTATCTAAGGAGGTTATAAAAGAGAGGTATCTAGGTTATATAATAACGGGTTAGGGTTATTCCGCTCCGGTGCGATCTACTTTAGTATCGTTAGCCCGTATACCCCCTAGGCTTAAGGCTACGTTAAAAAGTAAAGCTTTTAGCGATACCTTTAGCCTAATTTAGAACGTCGTTAGTAGCGTCGCTAGGATAAAGAAAATAAAGCTATCGCGGTAGTTATAGCCTTTACTATAACTATTAAAAGAATAGGATAAAGGAGATAATAGTAGGTATAGTTAACTCGTAGTTATACCTATTATAAAAATAGAAAAATAGTTAAAATAAAGTCTAGCGGGAGATAAAGAGCTACTCTACCTATAAAAAGGCGAGCGATTTACTCCTCCTAACCTTACTCTTTTCTTCTTTTATCTATTATTTTACCCTTAGCTTAATCTTCCTATTATCTTCTTCTTCTTTTATACTTCTATTATATTAAATAGTCGTACTCCCTCCCCTAGATTTACTACTCTTAAGCTATCTTTTTCTATAGTACCTAATTAGGGCTACGCTAAAGAAGAGACCTAGGCTAAAGAACCTCTAGAGACTATAGAGAGTACTATTAAGGCTATTACTATTAAGGGCGGTACTCTTAAGGCCTCTAGTAAAGGAGAATCCTTACTATTATATAATCTATAGCCTTAGAAGGCTACTAAGATCGCTAAGGGTAAGGGAGTCGCCCTTATTATAACTATAGCTACCTCTACCGTTATTACTACTTCCGATATAGGTAGCTCTAACGACGAGCCTACCTTATAGGCAGCGCGTAATAAAGTAAGTTCTTCCTTCTTATAATTCCTCTTTAGCTACTAACCTTATTTCTCTTCGTAGTATATTCCTAGCTTTACCTATCGTATTCCTTACGATATATATATACGTTCTACGGCTATAGGTAAGGCTTAGGATATAATCTTATATACTAGGACTATTAGGTTATAGTCGAGTCGATACTACCGATACTTCTATATAAATTAGAAGTATAACCTAGTTAATAAAGGCCTCGAGTCTCTTATTAATAGGTTCGCCGAGGCGTTACTTAATAAGAACGCTAATATATATTCTATTCCTCTCCTTTAAGACCTTCTTCTACTAATACTACTCGTAGTATCTTCTTAACCTTCGAATAGCTACCCTAGGCATTCGCGTGCTCTATAACTAGCGCCTTTTTTAGTTCTCTTTAAGGAATCCGGGCTTTACTATACCTCTATCGCCTAGAATAGTACGTTTACGTAAGCGTAAGAGGGATAGTATTATTAAAGTAGCTACGGTCTTTATCGATTACCTAATACTTTATTAATTATATAGTAGCGATTACTCTAGCTATAGGTACTATATATTATATAATCGTTTTCTTTTCCTATTATTCGCGTACTCTTTATATAGATTTTAATTATATACTATTTCTTCTTTTCTTTCTATAACTTCGTAATACCTTTATAGACCTTAGAATAAGCTCGTTTAGTGCCTAGTATTCTTTTTACTAGTCGTTTAGTGCCTTTATATTAAGTAGTTACTTAAAGTACTTAAATTCTTATCTCCTTAAGGCTTTCGTTAAGCTATCTATAGGTATCTCCTTTATTAGTAGATATATAACCTTAATCCTTCCTTCCTAGGCCTACTCTCGAATCTAAAGGTAGGTAATATTAACGTATTTAAATTTAGTCTATAGGCAATAGCTATCGTTAATAATAAGGCGAATCGTCTATTAGTTATTATACTTTATCTCCTACTTCTTTATATCGATAATCTTAATCTCGTTAAATAAATATTATAATATTATCGTTTCTCTACCTATAAAGCTAAGAGCGATAAGTTTAGCCTCTATAGTTAATATCGTAATTATTAACTATCGTAACGCCTTTTAAAGTACTAGGCCGCTATATAGGATAACGATATATCCTTATAACGACTTCCTAGTCTTAGAATTATCTATAAAGGCGGTATTACTCGCGATATTAAGTACGTTAACTCTACTCGCTCCTCTATACTTAATAGAGTAATTAGATATATAATAGAGATATTAAAGTACTTATCTCGCGGCGCTTAGGTACTTTTCTAATAAATTAGTAAAGAATCGTAAGAGTACTAATACTATAAAGGTAACGTTAGGCTTTACTATTACCGCTATATATAGTACTAAGCCGATAATCTCTTAATAGGCCTTAATCTCTCGTAATAAGGCCTATCTATCGTTCTTTTTAAGTTCTCCTAGAGGAAGAGGAATACTAGGGGGGGCGCTGCCTATAAGATCGAACTTCTTAGCGATACGTTCGATATATATTTTATAAGATAGGTAGATTATACGTACCTCCTTATTCTAGATAATCTTAATCCTAAAGAACTACGATATACCTTTCTATTCGTATATCTCGAAAATTCCTTCTAACGTCTAGCGTATAATCTCTACCTCTCCTTTATATCGAGGGTAGTAGTATATTAAGAAGTTATCGACGAAGATAATAATAAATAACTCCTTATATACTAAGAAGAAGAGATATAGATCCTTTACGTTTTTAATAAGGCTAAGCTTTAGTAATTCTTTAGTAAAGAGGTTATACTATAACCTTAGAGATTCTTTAAGGCTATATAACGCCTTAAGTAGCTTTATATACTTCCTTAGTAATCGAAATCCTTTTAGTAGTTTATAGTATACTAGCTTTTCTAGATAGCTAAGCTTAGCGTTTAAGAATACGTTCTTAATATTATACTAAACGACCTCGTAGTTATACGTTATAACGTATACTATTAAAATACGAAAGGTATATAATATTAGCGTTACTATATATATACTCTTAATCGCTATATTAAACTATAAGTCTCCTTATACGTAAATATATACCTTATATCTATCGAGATAGCCTCGCTAGTCGACCTTATAGGTAAAGACCTAAGTTAAAGGGGTAGGCCTTACCTCTACTTCCTCGCGGTTTACGACCTCCTAGGTATTCTTATTTCTTAAGGAGTTTATCTCGGCGTCGATAGCCTTAATAAACTAGTTATATAGCGGGTATCTCTTAACTTCCTTCTAGTTCTTTAGTACCTTTATAAGGTTAGAGACGTATAACCGTTTCTAATTATATACTCCCTTCTATAGATTATAAATCGTAGATACTATTACTAAGAATATTATATTATAATTAGATTTAATAGTAACTATTACCTCGTCGTTAAAGAGATAAGTATTAACTATAGTATTCTAAAAGCTTTAAATAATACGTCTAAGTATTTAATAGTCGCTTATAGTAAGTCCTTACTCCTTATATATATTATTATACCTACTCCTTTTAGGTTATTATATAGGTATAGTAGATATATCTTAAGCGTTATCCTCTTTAGGTACGTCGCTCGAGGCCTCTTTAAGAGATATACTATATATTTCCTTTTACGTATTATCTTACTACTTAAGTACGCTTTCCTATATAGTATCTCCTCTATTATAATTAGAGTTATCGTTACGACTAACGTTAAGAGCTATATTATTAACGTCTTCTTTTTATTAGCTTCCCTCCTACTCTTCCTCTCTTTAGGTAG
>FYEV01001776.1:0-57601 GCA_900188565.1 Geosmithia flava
AGCTATAATTATAGAAGACGTTAGCTATAGTAAGCTATATTAACTAATTTTAAGTCTTATACCTATATACCTATAAGCTATAATTATAGAGGGATAGCGCTATAAGTAGCTATATTCTCTAATAAGGGTTAGAGAATATAAGTAAAAAATAGGAATATAGTATACTATAATTAATATAGGACTAGAAATTTACTAAAAATTTATATATATACTAATAATAGTATACTAGATATCTCTATTAACTTTATTTTTCGTATATCCTAGAGATAAATCTATAGGAGAGAATTTTAATAAACTTATAGGGGTAGAGTCTATTAGGTACGTACCGATTTAATAGGGATACCGTCCGCCTATTAAGATCTTAAATATATATACTATTACTCTTTAACTACGAATAACTCTATTAAAGAAAGAGTACGAAATCTAGAATTTAAGTATATAATAAAAGAGAATACGCTCTATTTTCTAGTATTTTCTATTTATTTATTAGCCTAGGGTAAGTACTATTACGCCTAATAGAGCGTTTCTACTAGTACCGGACTATACCCCTATCGTTTAACCCTCAATTCCACCCATTCGGTCCAAACCCCAACCCGATGATTCCTAGAGATATTATGCTATGAAATCTCCTCTACCTCCTCTACGACCCCTTTTTCCGATAATGCCCTCGTTACTCTTATAGACTTAAGACTACCTATAAGACGTGTACGGCCCTATAGATAGAAGGAATCATTCGCACGAACGCGGGTAGTGCTATAGAGATATCCTTTATATCTTTATATCGTCTCCTAGCCTTCCTACGACTTATATTGTGTGGGTTGTTGGGTGGTTTTGGTTACGATCTCTCCCTAGGTTGTCCGTCCTTACCCCAATTTCATTATATATCTAATGTGTCTAGACATGTTGCGATAATCCTCCCTAGTTGCCATTTCCGTCTCCGGTGAAAGACCTCTCTTGCCCACGCCAAAGCCCCATTCATATCTCCGTCGTTAACTCTTACAACGCGCATAGCTCCGGGAATCTCCCCCTGTATAAGCTGCCAGGCAAGGATAAACGACTTATACGCATACAATGTCACCCAAGGTGCTTCCGACACCACCGCTGAAGTCGTGTCTAGATATTGCAAGAACCAGTCCACGTGGGGTTGTATAGCCTTTGCCGTCAGTGGATCACAAACAACATCTGCCGATGGAGCTAGGTATGCCACTTGATGAAGTACGGCGTCTATGCTGCCCTCCACAATGCCACCGGTATGGGATGGTGACCACATGTGTACCTCAATCATGGCTGTGTGCCAGGTGGCCTCTGCCAAGGTCGAACATGTAGGCTTGTCTCCTGTTGGAGTCACACTAGAGCACATGAATGGCCCAAGCGAGCGTAAAGAGGATTGAAGAGGTTGAATCCTCTCTGTGCATAGTATACCAGACATGGTGGACCAGCCAGAGACCTCCCGGGCACTCGATATGAGAAATTGAGAGACGCTTATGGCACCGTATGGATCAAAATCTGGGAAATCTTCCAATTCCCCTTGACCAAATGAAAGGAATCTTCTGACAGCATCGAGATAGCGCACTGAGGAATTTCCGTGAACAAGCCTTCGGTGAGCCCAATCTGCCGGAGAGGCAGCCAACCAGTCGTCTTCCGGACAAGGGAGATCATTTTTTATTTCCAGGTTGGACAGCTGACGAGGTATCGACATAAGTTGATAAAAGAGGGAGTCGATCTGGTGCACAGCAAATAAAGTCCGTTTGTGTGATTCGGCCTTGATGAATTGCTTCCATAGGGACTCAAGATCTCTGGCTGACTCCAGGTCTGGCGAGATCTGCTGCATTAGCCCGCCGGCTCGGGCAAGGGAAATCATTTTCGAGTGTGTTTTCAATCCATACGCAGAGCCGTTGTTTCCACAGACATACATAAAGCTGTATATTTGTAGGAGGAGGTAGGATTGGACTATGGTGACATATTGAGTCAAGTCCGCCGAGTCGTCCATCTGATCCTCGTGGTGGGCAATCACCCAACGGGCCTTTTGAAAGCAACGCATTGAAAGTTCACCACCAGAGAGCGGCTCACCGTTGCATTCCGGGTCCTCTGCATGCTGATAGGCGAGGCACAATATGCTCAAGACCAAGTAACTAGCGGCCCTTCCGTGATCAAAGCTGGGTCGATGCAAAAAGGGAACATAGTGGGAGACGTGATCGAAAAAGACATTACATCCACGTATGATTTGCAACTCGGACGGAAACCAAGTGTTGTTGTCCCTTTCAATCCTACTTGAGGGACTCTCATGATTTGAAAGACTGCCTTTTGGGCTTGAGGCACTCACATGTGTCGCTTCTTTCTGCACATCTGGTGAGGCGTCTGCAGAAGGAATGTCTCCAGGGTAAAACGGCGTGAACAACGGGTTGGCATCCAAGCCAGTGCCGCTCCCCATGATTTGACTGATGAAGACGGAGTCAGTCGTAGATTCTGGCTGTTCTAGCAGGTGGCACTCGGAATCGCCAATGTCGTCAGATGCGACCGGTATACTGGCGTCCCATTGGCGTTCGTTCATACAAGCATCCATGTTATCGGTGTCCTCTCGGTGTTCTGGGGGCGAGAGTGAAGGCGTCTTGTTTGGGTGGACTGTGACTGGCGAACGTTTCTTCGTGGAAGTAGCCCCAGTATAGCTTGGATGCTTCCTCCTCATATGCCTGGTTCGTAGATCTGCCCTGGAGAAAGTGACCTGGCAGATGTCACAAGAGAGCATAGGCTCATCACGACACCTTGAATGGAGGGCAGCATGTCGCTTGAGATTCTCGTGCCTGGTAAATCGACTATGACACACCAGACACTGAAAAGGTTGAAATGTCGTTGCTGTATCTCCTGTGGGCATTTTTGATATGGACGTTTTGCAAAAATATGTTGTTTTGTCTCTCAGAAACAAGGTCAAGAGATGCGGAGAGTACATGTATGTCGGGTAAGTGTACCCGACCGCATGACTTCAACTATCTCCACTTCTGGTCGCAGACGTCTGGGCAGATAAATCAGTATTATTCCAAGGACGGTTATTCGCCACGATTTATTCAATCGTGCCCCACAGTTCTGTGTCCATCTAAGTACCAACCCCTGGTTAAGACGTAACGCAGACAATGGCATACTAGTTACGAACATGGCCACACGGCTGATAACTCTCAACAATCTACGGATCTGAACGGAGACGTCTGTCCGACAATTGGCTTGTCGCTTATCACCGGTCCACTGTTGCGGCCTCGGCTACGCCCATCTAATGGAGCGACGCCTGCACCCTTATCTCGCCCGACAATTCCCTTGATAACAGCGTAATCAATTAGACGTCTCACCTCGTCTGCCCCTTTACTATCTTAGACCAAACGTAACACTTTCCATTCTCATTGATTGCGTGAAGCCAGCCTACGATGTCTATTTCGAAGGGTATCGAGGGAAATCCTATATGAGTTTTGGTGCACCAGCTCGAATGAAGCATGCACTTTGGTCTATGACTCGATTTGATCGAATTGAACAAAGATACAAAATGAAGCAAGAAAAGAATTTTTTTGCTCATAGAAAACATGTTGATAGATTTGGCCTAGTCGTACATCTCATATCGCCAGTTTAGTTGAACCATCTCCTCCGTGACACCTCCCTTCTTCACCTTGTTGATCTCGGTTGGGTCACCAGAGTTCAATCTCTTGTTTTCTCGCAGAACGAACCACCGGTAAAGAGTTATGGTACATCCAAAAAGAAAAGCGCAACCCATGAGCGTTCCAAAGGCAGCGTAGAACTGCGGGGGGGCGTAGTACAAGTAAGAAGACCATATGTTGGCCGTTCCTCCAATGGCGTTAACCAGGGCCGAAGCAGCAGCACGCTTCGCCACCGGGCGTGCTAAGTGCAGGTTGATTGTCTTGTATAAAAGAAGTTGCGGGCCGACAGAGGCAAAAGGGAGAATCATCATCGAGAAATACCGGGCCCCGACATTAACAGTGGTCAAGGGAATGATGTACATGACCATCGAAATGGCAATGCACCCGATAATCATATAGTACGCAGTGTTCCTGCGATCAGAGTACCACATGAGAGCATAGTACACTGCTGCAGCCAGGATATACGGCGGTGCCGTGAGAAGCAGGCTGATAGTGTGGGTGAAGTTGAGCGAACCGACCAGCGTGGGGAAATAATTGGCGATGGACCCCTGGGCTTGAGACAAGAAATTGCAAAGGATGAGGAGCATGAGCTTGGGGTCTGCAAGGGCTCTGAGAAATCCACGCAGCACACTCTCCTTTTCTGTGCCTTCAGCTGCCCCTGCTTCGGACTCTATGCGCCAGACTGCAAGGTCCCTTTCAACATGAGACAGTATGCGGCTGTTGTGGGGGAACTCAGGCATGAAAGCAGCACATATGAGCCCAATACCGACAGTGGCAGAGCCTTCGATAATGAACAGCCATTGCCATCCCCTGATACCATGCCGCCCGTCCAGCTGGAGGATGGCTGCAGCGAAAGGGCCACCAAAGGCGTTCCCGACCTGTTGAGCAATGTAAAGGCCGGCAATGCGCTTCCCGAGCTCCTTTTTGGTATACCATGCCGACAGGTAATAAATAGCCCCGGGGAAGAAAACGGCCTCGACAACACCAAGAATAGCACGGATTGCAAGCAGTTGGTGGTATGTCTTCGCCTCGGCGGTGGCAGCTGAGATAGCACCCCAAATCACCACAGCACTGCATATGTACAACCCTGGACGTGAGATCTTGGTGATTATGAGGTTACTGGGAATCTGAAACGGCAGGTACCCTACAAATAGGATCGAGACGGCCGTTGCAAACTGTTCTGTTGTCATGTTCAGGTCTTCTGTGATTCCTTGAAGCTTGGCGGCTGCCAAATTCTGGCGGTCGATGTAATTGAGGATGTAAAGTATGCCGATAATAGGGAGCACAATAAGGTCGATCTTGCGAACGAGTTTCCGGTTGAGTCTTTGGATTTCATCGTGGCTGAAGGTGCTGAGTGATTCAGGAACACGGGGGTATGGTTCGCTGTCCCCGTCGATCTGAGACGCAGCATCAGACTTGACGACATCTACTGGTGCCATATTCGTACGACCAAATGTGGGTTGAGGGATTTCTTAGAACAGAAGAGGTCTCAGTGCAGGTTGAGGAAGAATGAAAGGCAGAATTGGTGAGTCCGGCTTGGTGATTCTTCATGGCGCGAGGCACCGAGTTAAAAGGTAATGGCCCAAAAGCCGTTCTTTGACCGACCAGCACTCTATAAAGCCCATCTACTGACGCCCAATGATTTGGTAGACAATAGTAACATTATACGGATGCATGTAGTGTGATTATCTTAGCCAAGCCTACGATAGAGATATGCTCGGAGGAGCCCCGGATGCTCGGTGTGCTACGTAACGCTTATCCGGGGTAAATTACAGTACTCTGACTGGTCGCATCCACTTTGAAGACCGGGGGGAGGAGTAATACGCCCTTCAAAATACACATACGTATCTCCTAGCGGGGTTTCGAGAGCTCCTCCTAGTGGGGCGGGCAATATTGCATGTAATGCCTAGCATCAATTACGATACTCCTCCTCCTCCTCCCAACCACGAACCAGAGATGAGGGGCAGAACAACGTACCAAATACGTGCACAGTTGTGATGTCAATAAGTAGCTTGGTGATAGAAATAAAGAGCCGGGGTCTTCGTGACATCGATATAGTTTTCCGTATTCCTATCTATCCATCCGACTTTCCACCAACTCCCAATTTGCCTTGGCACAATCACCCTTGCACACCATGTCTTATCCTACCGCACACACCACCGATATAGAGAACCCTCGTCTCGGGCTTCTCAACAAGCTCAAGACAAATGAGTTCCCTCTTATGACATTTGTCGCAATTCCTTCTGTCCGACAGGCCCAGATTGTTGCCCTTACTGGACTGGATGGAATAATTCTAGACTGCGAGCATGGCCACATTGGCGATGACTCAATGCACAACTCTGTGGCTGCTATCTCGGCACTGGGAGTTTCCCCCATCATTCGCATCCGTGGACCCTCTCATGATATTATCAAGCGCGCTCTCGACACTGGAGCACACGGTATCATGGTCCCGCAGATCAACAATGCTCAGGAGGCGGAGCAGATTGTCGCCTCTTCAAAGTTTCCGCCCCAGGGGGTGCGTGGCCAGGGCTCGGCGTTCCCGGCTATTGGCCACGGTCTCACCACGCCAGAGTACATGAAGTCAGCCAACCAAACTATCCTGACCATGATCCAAATTGAAACACGAGCGGGCGTTGAGAATGTGGATGCTATTTGTTCCGTCCCTGGAGTGGACATGGTCTTTATCGGTCCTAATGACCTAGCCCAATCCCTTCTTGGTTATGTACCTGCGCGCGGGGATGAGCCTGAGTTCATTTCTGCCATTGACAAGGTCATCACTGCGGCTCGGAAGCACGGCAAGTGGGTTGGTCGCATGGTCAACAATGGCACTGCCGCTAAGGAGGCCAAGAGCAAGTATGATATGGTGGCTATTACTGGTGACACCAAGGCAATCCAAAACTGGTACATGGCGGAGTTTGATATTGCGAGGTCATAGATACAGAGTATTTGAATGGATGAATAATTGTTGTCAAACACCTGTCCTGTAGCGTCTATTCACGACAGGGATTACAATTCGGGGACAAAGCTTACGAATGCACGCAAATAAGGTACAGAAAGCATGAGTGTATTGTTATTAACCCATTCCATCATCTACCCCGATGACCATTACTCATACGTCTTGTGAAATGTTTCCGGAAGGAAGACTCTCCTTGTCTCCTTATCTCTCCGTCCGGGGGAGAGGGTCTTGATAGGGAGTCACGGCCGAAACAAGTCTAAGGTGTAGACTCCTATGATCTTCTCCATATACAACACAAGGCTTGTCAATTTCTTCTTTTTCCTCGCGGGCTATAGGTACTAACCATCGTATGCCGTTCCAGGTCAGCAATCATATATAAATCACAATGTAGCAATTAATTGCGAAGGGCAGTGACGACGATATCATTGGTTGAGCATTAACCTGTGTTACACATATATCTTCCGGGATCATCGCGCTACATGTGACCACGCAGCTTGGAATACAAAATTATTTTGTAAGGCACGGTACAAGTCCATAAGTGGAGTTTTATTCATTCATATACTCTTAGGTTATATATGTCTGTATTTTAAGCCTGTGCAATGCATTCAATTTCGATAACAGTACCACTCCCCGGGGCGACAGCCTGAAGACAAGACCGCGAGGGCATGGGCTGGGGTAGGAAATCAATGTAGGCCTCGTTCATCGCAGCAAAGTCCTTCATATCCGCGAGGTAGACATTGTACTTGACGACCTGCCCAAGAGACGACCCAGACAGCTCCAACACTTCCTTTAGGTTCTGGAGAGCAGTAGTCTTTGAGGAGGTAAAAATAAGCCACTTGATTCTGAGACTCGTGTGAAGGGATAACTTACCGTAGCTGCCTTAATTTCACCCGTGGCCGTCTGGCCGGCACAAAACACAAGTCCAGGGACCTTGACCGCGGGGCCTAAAGTATTACTACTGTCAGAAAAGGATCAACTCGTTCTTTGTTCTCTTCTTGTTCCCAAACCTACAGTTGTGCGGCTTAGGGGGGAACTTCTCGCTGGAAATGAGTTGCCGAGACATTTTAGGGAGCTGGTTTGATTTGGTTCTGTGGCGACTGTTTGTTCTTTGAAAGGTGGCTTGTCGTGTAGAGAGTTGTTCAAGATTACTCCCCTGTATTTTCCCAACAGACGCCTTTTAATGGTGCCTCTAATGCCAGCCATGCACGTTCATACACCGCATACGGAGGACAGGATACGGAGGAGCTCCGGGTGCATGGGACCGGGACCCACAGGGTGGGTCTGTCTTGGGGGAGGAGCTCCTCCTGACCCCAGTCGAACCCCACATTAGCTGGGAAACCCAACTGGCTGGTCACTTACACGGATCATGTGTAAGTTGAAGCGGCCGCATAACGGAGGAGCATCGCAAGGGCCTTCGGAGAAACGAAGGAGAAAACAAAATACAATGCATGTGACTTTGGTACATCATCCGTAGACTCTATCCAGCCTGCCGAACAATGGTGTGCGTATATCGGACTTTGCGCAGCAACTCCTCCATGGAGGAGCTCGCTTAAAGTGATAGAACAATGAATTTGCACTTAGCGAAGATGATATCAACCTAGGTGCATCTCGGAATATATTAAGTTGATAAGAATCCAAGATCTTAGGTGTCCAATAAGACTATCATCACATATCAACAACAGAAAAAGCCCAGTAACTGAACCACAAACAACAAACCATGGCGCCCGCTGCTCTATTCAACCCCCCGTCCCCTAGCGAGGCTGGAAAGCCCAATGTCCCGCAATGGATTCCTCCCCCTGTGACTCAGGAAAAACATGATTTTGCCGAGCTCAGCTCTATTGACCTGTCTCTTCTCGACTCTGAGGATCCAGCCGTGGTCAATGACCTTGTTACCAAGGTCAAGTACGCCATCCGCGACGATGGCTTCCTCTTTCTTGAAAACTATGGCGTGTCCTTGGAGCAGGTATGGTTCTATAATTCTACTCAACTGTGAACTGAATCGGTTTTATGATCACTGACAAGCATATTTCTTTGTCTTAGCTCCACCGCCAATTTTCCCTCGCACAATACCTTTACGACAACATTTCAGACGAGGACAAGGAACGGCTTCTCTTTACACCCGAAACGGGAGAATGGTCGGGGTACAAACACCCTTATGGCTTCAAGGTGTGATATCCATATCTATTTGGGAGTTCGTCTTTTGTACATTTGCATGGACTCACACGTCGTTGTAGCGCCATCGTGGCCCTCCTGATGGTATCGAGCAGTTCAACTGGTACAGGAAGGACTGGGAAGACCAGGAGAACCGTGTTCCCAAATGCCTGAGGCCCTTCATGGACGAAATCGAAGCATTCAGCAACTACTTGACTCAATCTGTTAACCGACGACTGCTCACACTGTTCTCGCGTGTGCTTGAGCTACCTGATGACTGGCTTTGGGATAACGTCCAGTCTCATGGCAGCCCCACTGGAGAGGGTTACTTCCGTCACGCTCTGTTTCGTCCGGTTGGTGAGCAGACACGGGAAGTCTCCAAGGGCCTTCGCATGCACGGACACACTGATTTTGGTCTGACAACGCTGCTTTTCTCTGTTCCTGTGTCCTGCCTCCAAATCTGGGGCCGTGACGAGAAGTGGTACTATGTTCCTTACAAGCCCGGGGCTCTGGTGATCAACATTGGCGATACGCTGGAGATTGTCTCTGGCGGGCACTTCAAGGCTACTCGCCACAGAGTTTTCAGACCCCCCGTTGATCAGCTCAACACAGAGCGACTGTCGTTGGTGCTGTTTAATAGCTCAGTGGGCGACTTGCGGATGGAGCCGGCTCAAGGTGAGGGACTCAGCATAACAAATACAGTCACTATTGCTGACATTCGATATTTAGATTCTCCCCTAATCCAGAGAGAAGGGTGTGTGGACGACCAGGGCGTTTACCGAGAGTTCCGCGACCGCACCGCCGAGGGAAAGCTTGTTCCAACCAACCGTCAATGGCGCGAGATCCAAATTGCCACGTGCACTGACCCGACGGATGCGACACAAAACCGTGTTGGGGTTCACCAAGCTGTCGTCAACGGAAAGATTGTCCACCAGCGAGAGTACATGGGTGTCAAAGTCGTGCTGCCTGTTTAAACAGTGACGATACCAAGTTTGAGCACATCAACCTGGTGCCAGAGGGGGTCCTAAATTACGGCCACATGTACGCAACATAAGAGATAACAAATTGAAAGTCAGGAAATTACATTATTGCTCCGAATCACGAGTCCTAGATCGTTGTTGTTCTTGTTTTGTATCCCCCAGAGGCCATTTTAATTGGTGCATTTCACACCTCCAATTCCACACTCCTCGTATACATGTGTGGTTTCTCTGCCCGCCCAAACAAGTTTCCAAACCCCCCTCCCGTTCCGTAAAATTCAATGTCGCTAATCATTAGACCAGATACTACGTCAGCATGATACTTGACTACCTTGCATTAGACGTGCATGTGCGGGGTGGCTGATAAATCCAAAGAATCAACGCCCCGTTTGAAATGGTGAATTTCTATTCCTTCAACATCATCTTTCGCTTTTGGTAATCGACTGGGGTAAACTGGGGTCTTATTCTAAACGGCCCCCATTACATTTCTTATTCAATTCATTTATCGAAACTATAGTGACTGAATACATATTCAGGACGCACTAGGAGAATCATGTCAAGCTTTGATAATAAAGATCTGGCCCTTCCGAAGGGGTCGCTTATCCTTGTGACCGGATCTTCCGGTTACATTGCGAGCAATGTCATTATCGAGGCCCTGAATGCGGGCTACAAGATTCGCGGCACGGCCCGGTCTAGTGCCAAGGCAGAGAAGATGCAGAGTGTTTTCAACTCGGCGGACTACCAGGTTGTCGTGGTCCAGGAGATGGACGCTGATGGCGCTTTTGATAAAGCTGTCAAAGGGGTTGACGCCATCATCCACATGGCATCGCCTCTCACATTCAGTCCCAACCCCAAGGAGGTCGTCCCCCCCGCCATCATCGGTGCCACATCCATTCTTCGGTCCGCTGCGAGGGAGCCTAGCATCAAACGATTTGTGTTTACCTCCTCTAGCACTTCGACCTCAATCCCAACCCCTGGGAAAAGGTTCAAAATCACCAAAGACTCCTGGAACACGGAGGTTGAAGAGTATGCCGATTTCGAGCCCCCTTATCTCGAGGAGAACGCCTTCAAAGTCTATTCAGCCAGCAAGACTAGAGCAGAGCTGGCCGTCTGGGATTTTGTCAAGACACAGAACCCCCAATTTACTGTAAACTGCGTACGTTATCTTCAATGGATTTATATTGGCCCTCTTTATTCCCATCCGCAGTAACTAATTGTGACGAATAGGTCTTGCCCTCTGTCAACATGGGCCGGGTCATAGATTCGCCGGGCGCGACCGGAAGTCTAGCCATCGATACCTTCCGCGGAAACCCCAACTGGGAGTTTCTCCCTCAATATATGGTTGATGTTGTGGACTGTGCTCGTCTGCACCTCATTGCGCTCATTGATGGCACACTTAAAAATGAGCGGATCCTCGCCTTCAACGTTCCTTTCAACATCAACAATATACTAGATGCCTTCCGGGACATGTACCCTGACAGGATTTTCCCCGAAAATCGCACGCTGGGCGAAGATCTCAGCGAAGTTGATACAGCACTTGCCGAGGATCTCCTCAAAAAGTGGTACGGACAAGATGGATGGACGAGTTTCCGTGAAAGTCTACGTCAGACTGTTAAGGGCGAGCTCGCTTCAGCTAGTAGATAGCCCCCCATGAGAAAGTACATGTATGTTTTGGTTGTCTGATTCTTGACATCGGCTTTTTAAATATATTCTTCAAAGTACGCGCTTGCCAACGTCGCCCGAAGTCCAGTCTCACCCTACGCTCATTAGCATGACGACATTCTCATGTACGTCTGTGGGGTCGCCGTCGGTGGATTACTTGGGAAGGTAGGTTTCTATATTACATGTATTACTAGTACAAGGATTAGTAGCCCTGGCTTTTCGTGAGCCTTTCCGTTTCGATATACGGCTTACCCATGCTGCATACGGACATCTTCTGTATTTACGCATTGAGTGAAATTACTCAGTCTCATTGTGTAAACATATCATTGAACTCACCCCAGTGACAATAAAAATACACGATGCGAATGGTCGACCTACGTGGTTCTAAACCGTACAAGGCAAATAACATGGTTGGAAATGCGCTTCCACGACGGAAGGCAAGTAAACATAGGATAATACGCAAATGCCAAAAGCAGTCACGTTCTATAGAGGGGTTCATTTTCCGTTCACCCCATACTGCATGTAGTAATACATGTACTGTTGATCCATTGCTTTCCCTATTTGTACATTATGCCGCATAGTAGCTTCGGATTGTACGGGTAGTCTACCCTGAATAGAGCACGTAGGGGGAACCATTGAACATTACATATAGCTTGAGTTCCACAACGTTGAAACTTACAGTGATATCGATACTGGCTTAATACTTGTGTAATTATTTATTTCTTTAATACTTTTCCTATGTAAAACGGAAGCTGTTTCATGCTGTCCTGGAAAATCAGTTAGAACATATCTACTCCAAATGTGAAGACACATCTAGAACAAAATGCTCGACCCGGTGATACCATTGGCACCGACCTTTGGCACCTGCAAAATTCCAGTGTCTACAAGTTTTTGAGCAAGACCAGCAATGAGCCCATCGCATCCACGTGCAGCCATAACATCGACAGTAACCGGAAGACTCTCGTTGTGCCCAGTAAGTTCACTGAATGAGGATACCTCGCCTAGAGGGAACACGCTGTCTGGCGCTCCACTGAAAACTGATATCTCGCTAATAGACCAACCGAACGGAACCCCAGGTGCGTCCCGATATTCATCGCGCGGACCAAACGTTCCAGTACTGTCAGCATGTAGGAGGATACCAGATGAGCATTGAGATGGATTGTCGGCTGGTGGTAGAACTTTCTGATTAAACCAGTCCATGAACAGCGTCTTGTTCCTGAGGGCATCGTCTAGGATGGTGTCTGGCTGAGTGTCAGCCCATGCCCATCGGACGCGCGGGCTTGGGTCAATGAATGGCAGACGACCATCATGGACAGCTGGGGAGTCAAGAGTCAGCATGAGCTCATTCATATCTCAACCGAGAATGGGATGATAAAAAGCTGGACTTCTGGACTCACCGGCATAGTCCTTGTAAAATGGATCTCGGAGTAGAGGGATCTGCTGCTTGGTGATGAAAGCAGAGTAGGTCAAATTCAGGAAGTCGGACAATGGCAATTGGGAAACACCATCAGGACCGGACTGTTCCCAGTGATCGTCGATGTCGTACTCGGTGATGTCTGTTTCCAACAATCTGGCTAGATCCTTCGCAAATTTGTCAAGAATGGCGCCATGCGGTGTGTCTGTCGCGGGGAACCCTAGTGTATACAGGGTCTTCGGGTAGTTGACAGAGCCCTGGGACAATTCCGTAAAGTTGTCCCGGTACATGGCATGCTGCGCCGTTGCCCATATGTAAGGGTCCCGTGCCAAGAGTCCCGCTGTATCTAAGCTTGGGGATAGAGGCATGACGTTGTCGAGACTGACAAGGTCATGCGTGGGTCTGTTACCAAAGACACCGGTGTTTCCGGCCGGGCCACGTATGGAGCCGCCCGTGTCACTTCCAACAGCAAGATCAAGCCATTCGTAGGATGCCACAGATGCCCCTGCTCCCGAGGAGGATGAGGAGGGGTCTTGGTACCCGTCACCGCGAGGGTTAAAGGGCGCATGATAATCGACCCAGTCGGCCGTCGGGTTGGCACCGTTGGCAAACTGCGCGAGTTTTTGTAGTCCGACTATGATGCCACCAGCGTCAATGAGATTCTGTATAACAGGCGCTGTCTGGTTTGCGGCAGGGTACAGATGGTACCAAGCACGGTTACCCCTCGAACTCTTTACTCCAGATAAGTCGTACAAGTCTTTCACTCCGATTCGGACGCCAGCCAATGGCTTTTCCTTTGTGGGAGTGAAGTACAAGCGGGATGGGACTCCAATTGTGACAGATCCACTGCCCTGGGTACGGCCGGAGAGGGTTTGAAACGATCCGTCTGGAAGCTGCAGGACAGACTCCGAAAAGGAATTGGAGAAATCATCATACAACCGGTAGACCTCGTGAAGCTGACCGCTGTAGATATTCAGAAAATAGGGACCAGATGGAACGTCGAGCCTATTTGCCAAGTCGAGAATGGTGGACTTCGTTCCCTTGAAGAACGATGACTGGGGCTTCTTCCCACGGAACGCCGATTTCGCTTGTACCACGGTTCCGAGAAATCCGGGCGCCCACACGTCGTCCTCTGTTGTCCAGTTGGAGAACAGACTGCTCAAGGTGTCGAGGGAAATGGAATGGTCGATGACTGTAACAGGTGTAAAGCCTAGTGTACTTTTGAACATATCCGGATTGATCCTCCCCGGCGGGACGGCGCCTTTGGAAATTGGAGAAATAAAGTAGTCGACGCCATCGAGCTGCACGGATGTGCCATGAGGAGTCATAGCCTGTGCTAGAGCGTGGCCGGCTAGCGCCAGGAACGACGCAAACTTCATGGCAACTTATCGCTCGGGGGAGAAACAATTGACGGGTTTGGTAAATGGTCGGATGCTCGGAGAATCCAAGTCTACGCCTACATATCGGGGGGAGTACATGACTTTATACCGCATTCCTATTGACAATTTTACTCGTATGTGTAGGGATTGTTGTTCTCAATGAGGGGGATGGTTCAAGTAGTGTGGTCCACCTACCAGTAGTGGAGCATTGCAAATGAAGATATAATTGTGATAAGCTTATACGGAGAAGCTGTCACGTAAATGAGCATGGTGATTGATTAGATACATGAATGGTACGTTGTCCAAGGGGTGTGTGTCTTGAAGGAAGATGGGTTAAAAGCTCGTGGGGCCAGGCATGGTACTCGTTACACAGATATGAGCCATACTAAGTGGGGGGTCGTGTCCACCATGCATCAAACCGTCAGGTACAGAGGTACATGTACCATTCACACCCCCCTGCAATCAACGCCATGCATATGGACGGCATGTTCATATCACCTTCAGATCTGCTTTGCGTGACATTACCATTATCTCAAAAATGATATGCACATGCGTATCTATCATTGTTCTGTACACGCAGTAGGTACATATCAAAACGCATGCATATGCGGCGGGGGCCTATCTCTGAAATAATAAGCCGGGCGTTGAATCAACGGCGTGCTCCGTCTCATGGCCGCATTTTGTATTGAATGATGTTGCGCCATATCGTTTTACCAACAAACCGGCCGGCATTAGACATTCAACCTGTTCGTTCTAAGCAGCTGCCCGCCCGCGGGTCTCAAAGGGCAATACTAAGAATACAATTCCAGCGACGACGAACAAAGCTGCTGAGATCCAGACAGGCATGTCAGTGTCCAGTCCAACATATGCGGCAATGATCGGCGCCATAAGGCCACTCGTTCGGTTACACATGGCCACAAGACCATTCGCTGTACCTCTGACAGGCGCGGGGAAGAGTTCCGGTGTGTAAGAGTACAGGAGACCATAGACTAGGTTCTGAAAGAATGCAATAGCGCAAGTGAACCCGATAACGCTGGCTTCCGTGGTGGCTCGGGTGAAGAGGAACAAGAAAACACCTGTTCCAAGACAGGCGATCGTCCCTGTACCCTTGCGCCCAATCCTTTTCATGTCGACGGTGAATCCTCCAAGAAGCGAAGCTGGAATACCACAGACAGCCTGAATAGCATAGTTGCGGTATGTGACATCTAAAGAAGAAGAACCCGTAGATGCACCCTTATTCTCTAGGTAAATTGGGATGAACGAGTTATAGAGGGGGAAAGCCATTCCAATAGAGCACCAAAGGAAGATCATAAGGGAGGTCGAAAGCGCAATCTGGGGACTTGCGAAGAGGGACCGGATCTTTTCTGGTCTGAACTTGTCCATGTTTCTTTTGAAAACACCTCTGTAGTCGGTATTAGGTGCGGCACTGTCTTGGGCGGCAGCAACATTGAGCTCAGCATCGATTGCCTCAAAGTGCGAGACAGTGAGCCATGTAGTATTCTTGTTCCGTGCAGCAACCTTTTGGACAACGTCGACAGCTTGCTGGTCCATCCCTTTTCCGAGGAGATACTTTGGAGTCTCATAGATGCGGAAAAGGAATCGGAGGAGGAAAAGAGCCAATGTCAAACCACCAAATGTCCAATAGGTATAACGCCAGCCGAGGTTGTCTTGATACCGGCACTGGCCAGCAGGTAGATCCGACGAACAAGAATAATTCGCGATGAGTGGCCAGGCAATCAGAGCAGCTGCCGCTTGGCCTACAGACCAGAATGCGGACTGCATAGTGAGGAGGTACTGATGTGTTGCAGGTATGAACTCCAGGAAGATGGCGCTGTCCACAGGTTGGTTGCCTCCTGTTCCCATGCCTATGAACGCACAGAATACACAAAGGGCGACAAAATTGGGGCTTCCAGCACCGACCAGTCCGGCCACAGATGATAGAAGAAGCGTAATGTTGAAAGCTAGTCGTCGGCCGATGGAGTCTGCCGTCATAGGCCACACGGACGATCCAATAACCAGCCCCACGTACTTTGCAACAGTGAGAAACGCAATACGGTCGACGTTGAATTCGTTCCGGACTGGGGCGCTTATGACGGTGATGGCTTGCATCCAGAACTGCACGTTGATGGCGGCGTCAGTATATTCACATTGTAGTAAGTTGTCGGGATGGAAGATGGGCTATAATACTCACGTTGTCTACGAACCAGCCGAATCCAGTCATGGCAAAGACCTTCCACTGAAAAGGTCCCATGCCGATGTCTATGAGAGCCTGGTTCATAACAGCGACCTTTTTCTCGTATACTTGATCTGCCCCCGATGGGAGGGCTCGAGTATCGATGCCGCGATAGTCATCTGGAATGAACTCAGACACTCCGTTGTTTTGAGAGGTTTTCGAAAATGTTCTCTCATTCATAGCCATGTCATCCTCACTTTTGACATCTTTTGCGCCCTCCATGGCTCACAAGTTGACTTTGTTTTGTCTTTGAGGAAAGAAACAAAAGTGGTAAATAGTAAATGGTATGAGGCAGACAAAGGACGGGTGAATAGTCGACTAGTGACAGTAACGAGGATATTGCTAAAGAATAATCGGTTCCCGGAGGGCCTCATATATACAGGCAAAGCCATCAATGTCCGGGGAAACGACACCCGGTGTTGTAGCCTTCCTTGTCTCCAATTTGCGGGGTGAGTTGTAGCTCAGATACAAGCGGTGGTGTACAATTGCCTTATCTCGGCCTGTCGTCAACATCATGGCCTGTTTGAAGATATGGCGGGAAATGCATGTGTGTGGAGAATAAGGTGGTAATCCTTCCAACCCAGCCCTAGTTTTTCCCAATCAATGTGTATACAAATGGGTACGGCCTCCCGAAAGGTGTGTGGTTATCGGGATGGCGGATGCCCGCATCTGAAGGCTCGATAAAGGCATCCGAACTGAATTAAGCACTGCCGGTGCCCACTTTGCAATTAACCACAGGGCGTGCGATTGTTGCACTATCTGTCACTTGAATGTAGCCAGCCGTGGTCTTCATATGGCCCACCTCCGCATTCTGTTTCATAATGGGATGCGATTACGGCGCTTCGAATAGCCCTATTCAGGTATAGCGCAGAAAAGACTCGTGGGAGTCCAGAATTTACTCATTTATCTCCGGGTGTGAACGTCCTCTGGCCAATTGGGACGGCTCGTAAGTAAGCGGTACCAGAACATTGGATCCGTGTGCCAGCGATACATTTCCGGCTACGGCGTCCGGGATGAAGTCAGTTAAATCCATGTGGGAAATATGTGTACTTCAAGAAACGTTGAGCTCGATCAGTTATGCACTGACCAACGTTAGTTTCTTACGCGTTTAGAATGACCTATGTATGGTTTAGCGTGGAATAAATGAGACCAAGTGGGAATTGCTCTATCTGGCATTTTAGGTGCAGCGAAGCGGCGGCGGGTGATGTCTCCCGATCTCGTGGAAGAGAACGCATGGGGTACCGTCCGACTTACATCACTTTACACAATGGTTCTCGGGATCAAAAAATTGTGATGATCTCGAGCGTCTCGTATTACCAGTTTGGAATAGTAAAGTGAGGGGATAGCCAGACCACATGGCTCTTGGTGCGCTGTCGTAGGCATCATGGGACCGTAATGGAGGGGCCGGCGTCTTGAATTGCTGTTTTTGGGGCTTAAGGCAAGAAATACATTGGCCACGCCTCGATCTTGCACATATAAGACTACATACTAAAGCCGTGCCCGAAATCACGGCCCTTCCTTATCACTACATCAATTCTACAACTATCAGTACATCACCAGACATACAATCAATATTTTTTCAAGCCAACAACTTCAATCCAATTTCAGTCGCCATGGGCCCTACAGCTATTTCTCAACCCCCGCTTACACAGGGCACCCTCCATACCAAGGGCGAGGAAGTAACATACTCCCAGGGATCTTTACAGTCGGGTGTTCGTTTTGATGCAGCCAAGCATCTAGCCTACTCCCCGCCTTCAAAGATTCTGACAATGAAGGATCTCGTCCTGGAGCCCACCGAGCTGTCTCCAGTAGCCACTACTGAGCCATTTCCACTACTTTCCCACGAGGCTGTGCTACAGCATCGCCGGGACATATTCAACAAGGAGACTCTGGATCACTGCATGCACCACACCCGTCCCGGGTCTGTGCAGGTTCGCGGCATGGCACCGCGCTATGCACCCTTTGTTCATCAATTCTGGCATTCTCCAGAGGTCCTGAAGATTGTTAGCGACATTGCGGGCGTTGAACTCGTACCTGCGCTGGATTACGAAATCTGCCACACCAATGTTCAGTTTGGCCCCGGCGGGATCGAGGCCATCAGAAACACGCCAATTGAACCTCCTGAGGCAACCCCGGATGCTATTCGACAGTTTGAGGACGATAAGCCAAAGGTGAAGGAGGTTACCGACCAGAAGAATACCATCATCGAGTGGCACACGGATTCTCACCCCTGGGTCTGTGTCGTGATGCTTTCCGACGCCCGGAATATGTCCGGTGGTGAAACAGAACTCATGAAAGGGGATGGTACTACCCTCAAGGTCCGGGCTCCTCAGATGGTAAGACAACGTCTTTTTCTCTTTGAAATCACCTTTTTTTTCGATGTCGCTAACAATATATGTGCTCAGGGCGGTGCTGTTCTTCTTCAGGGGCGGTACATTACGCATACGGCGGCTCCTGTGACAAACATGCCGGAGCGAGTCACCATCGTGTGCTCCTTCAGGCCCAAGAACCCGCTACTCGTAGACGATATGACCAACAAAAACATTCGAAACAAATCCCACCACTCAGAGTTGTACTACCAATGGACAACTTACCGCCTCGATGTTATCTCCCAACGCGCTCAGCTAGCTGCAGAGGCGCTCCGTGAAAGATATAGGAAGAATGTCGAAGAGACAGACCCTACAGGCAAGCCTGGCATGTGCCTTGTTGAGACAGTCAGCCAGGAGGAGATCAAAAAGTGGTCGCAGAATATGATCGATTACATCCATCACACTATGAAAGAAATGGAGGTATCTTTAGAATAGTTAGAGCAGTATAAGTTGCAAACGCCAGGAAGGTATGATGTTCAGGAAGTATTGAGCTATTATCAGAAATGATTTATCACATGAATTGATATTTCCATGATTCTGGGCCCGCGACTAGTGCTTGAAGACTATTTTCTCCGTATACCATAATACAGGCAATTGTATGATTTCGAATACAGACTGCCCAAGTTGTGTGCACCAGACCTTTTCGCCGTGTGAACGTGGACCGACATTGAAGTTGGACGTAGGGTGGGCGTCTGGAATGGCTTTACCTGTAAGTGCATGCAAGTACGGGCATGGCGTGCCTGAATGGTGCATGGAGGCGGGTGGAAGGCTCTTTAAGGCCTCAGGCATGAATTTCGCAAAGTAGCTGAGGGAGAGGCTAAAGATTTCCACAGCTGGAAAATCAGTAGAAAAGAGAAGACGGGACTTTCATCGAATTGATTACCTAGAGCTGTTGCGTATGACGAGAACTCCATATTTGTTGTGTACATGTAGTATCTCCTGGCAGAAAACAACACGGAGAAATCGAGGGATGCGCCCGGGTTTCCACTCATGTTATAAGAGATAAGGAGGGTGCAGATGGTCGAATTTTGTGGGGAGGGGTAGAGTATGAGGAGGCAAATCAAAACCACATACAAAAAGCCTGGCATTTCCTCCTTGTTTTTCACGTTCAAATACGTCTCTCCAATGTTCAATATTACATACATGTATACACATAATCACGACTTCTTCCTTTTTGGCCTTAATCACATCATATGTTCTCATTGGTCCCATTTATGTCTTCAACTCGGACCTTTAGTTATTCCGATCCCTGGAAGCCGACTCTCGGGTACATGTAACCGTTGACCCACTCAACTGTGTTGTTCCACGCCAGTGGTTCATTTCACCAACAACATAAAATAACCGCCCGGGCCGTGATCTGTAGCCGTGGACACTGTGATGGCTCACGGTTTTTGGCACATCATTCCTCGTCAGGGATGCCTCTCGAGTCCCTAATGGAGACCAAACCAATGCACCAACGGTCAAGAGCAGGTTGCTGGACATGTAGGAAACGGTAAGTTGTGCCTATTCGTCATAAGTGGGCGCAGCTGATGAAACCTTCCGGTAAAGGAGGAAGAAGTGCGACAGTGCATCTTTTCCATGCGGGAACTGCAAGCGTCTCGGCTTAGAGTGTAATACTGAGACAAAGCTTGTGTGGGAAGATGATGCGCGGCGGGAGGGAATGAAGAGACGGGGCCCGCCTCATGCGAGAAGTCAACCTGCCGCAGCCCCAGATGACGCACTGGAGCCTTTGCAGGAACTCGCCATGGCCCAAAACCCCAATCATGCACTTCCAGAAGTCGCATCCCAACCGTATAGGCGAGAGTGGGTTTTGCAGCGTCTGGTCCAAATATCGCAATGGCCCTTCCAATTGGATCCAGTAGAATCACACATGCTGGACCACTACATCCAACACTTTTCTCGAGTATACCCCTTTTTTGCAGGGCCCAACAATCCGTTCTTGCGGATATTCATTCCCCTCTCTATGCAGAGTCGCGTGGTCCTGGACGCTGTCCTTGCCCTTAGCTCCGTCCAGAACTGGGAAAACGGCGTATTTCAGATGGAGAGGCCCATGCTCATATTTCGAGCTAAAGCCTTGCGAGGATCAATGAAATTGGTGGAGAAGGCTCTGAACACATCAGGTCCCCGAGCTGAATTTCGGCCGCCAACATGCCCAGAAGATGCGCTACAATCCATCGTAGAGCAATCAGCCGTACCGAACAACGACGATACAATACACCTACTCGCCACTTGTGTGCTGCTTATGCTATACGATAAGCTCAGTGGCGGATATTGCGAGAACGGGACTGCTCATCTCCAGTTCTTTGCCCGTCTTTTTCCAACGAAATTATTCCTCGCGATTGCCAAGACCAACTGCGTGGATGGATTGAAAGGCCGCTGGGACGAGGCAATAGCATTTTTTTCCAGCCTTTTCCTATACAACGATTTGGTCCGGTCTACTTGTCTCCGGGAACCCCCATTGTCCAACTTCTACATAACATCAGGCGGGCTTGAGTCCAGCCCAGGTCGCTTTGAATTCGCCAAGATCATCGCAAGGATCAGTGGCGGAGATCTGTCTGTTACAGATGCCGAAATAGCGTTTTGGGATGGCCGTCTAGACTTATTTCCCAGCTTTGCGCTCAATCCACCCAAAACAAACGACCCCTCCGAACGTTTACCGGTAGCGGAAGCAACTTACGTCCATGACCCTCAGTACCGAGAACTCCAAAGCCTTGTGGACGTGGATGCATGGAGTAATTCCATGATGCTATCTGAGCTCTACCGCGTCGCAGCTGTCATCTATCGCAAACAACGGGTTATCCACGAGAGGCCTTCTAGTCAGGTTTTTCATAACAATGTCGAATGCCTGGGTGACGATGCGGACATGGGCAATCTTCCGTCTTGGGGTGCGGAACTGTTCCAACGGCTACCGCTAGCGTCACCGTACGACAATGCGGTCCTCTGGCCCATCGTCATTATCGCCGAGGAACTAACCGATCCTGCTGAGCGCGACGGAGTATTGATCAGGATCAAGTCACTGGAGGACCGATTTAAGATGAAGCATTTTGGTGTTGCTAGGGAACATCTAACCATGGCTTGGGCCCTGAAGGATTCAGGCATTATCAGGACATTCGAGCACCCGGTGCTGCTTGGTTAGAATCTAAGTGTTCGTTCATAATTGTAACATTGTAAACTCTCCAGTTCAAGCTCCTATTCATGATCGTGCTCGTTTATTCGCATTGCACATTTACAGTAATGAATTAAACCATTGCCCCTCACAAAACCCCAAACAGCGACAGCTACCCACGATACGCATGTTCACCTCACCTCAAACCCTTGCATCGTCTTTGTCTTCAATATGGATCACAGGCCGTAGCTGCGCATCATGTCGCGAATTCATCTCGCTTGTGGCGTCAAGTTATACGCTTCCTCCAGAAGAGCGAGAACCCCCCAACAACCGCTGTGGCACCCGTCCAGGTGATCAATAGTCCGTACCCACTGTCCCAGCCACTATGGACATCTTGCCCTTTCCACGGATGGCCTGAAATCATCGCTTCACTCAATGGGCCAGACACAAGGTTACCGATGCCCCGGGCTGTGGATAAGAACCCGATCCCAAGCACGGGGTCCACTGAATAATCCACCGAACTTGAATCGGACCGGACCTGTGCGTTGGTGACATGGCCCATTATTCTCGGCCACGCTGCCGCATATGAACCGCCGAAGAACCCGTAGATGACACAGGACATGTACAGTAATGGCAGGTTACTTGAAAATCCCCATAAAATTACCCCCAGGATTGCGCCTGCCGTAGATATAGCGATGCATGTCGTACTGTGCAGGCGGTCCGAAAGAGAGCCCATTGTAACCATACCGACTGTTGTCATGAGGTTGACAAGTATAATGGTGAGTGCAGGCTCAAATGACTTAGCTCCCAAGATGGACCGTGCGAATGTGGGAAGGTACATGGATGGTAGGAAGTACCCGGCTGATTCGATCAACGTAGGTATAGTGAATACGAGAAACGTTGGTTGTAGTAGAAAGCTGAGTCTGTAAGGCTTGGGGTTGACGCTGGACGAAATGGGTAGCCGCGGCCGTATGAAGTAGGCTGCTGGCAGCAACAGCACAAAAAGGCCTACTGTCCAGACCCGTAGGGCAGTGCGAAAGCCATAGACCTTTAGTAGCCACTGGAATAGCAATGGGAAAATGAAACCCCCTAGGCCGGTGCCACCCCACATGATGCCATACGCGAGTCCTCGACGCCGTACAAACCATTCCGCCATATACAGAAGACATGGGTTGTAAGCAAATGAGCCTCCGATTGCGTACATCATCCCCTGAGTTAATATCAGGTGCCATACTTTCTTCGAAAAGGAGCTTGCTATCAATGAAGCAACCATGAGCAACAAGCCGAAAACCGTTGACCAGCGAGCGAGGCGGGGATATAGACGTAAGAGTACAATAACGATGGGCATGTCAAGATACATGATTCCGATTGCTGTTGTTCCGATTGCAGTGATTCCTTGGGAGTCCGAGAAGTCTGGGTATATACGGTAATAGTCTTGGAAGACCCCGAAGGCGGCAGGGAACCCTGTGGAGATATTGTTAGTCCATACGGTATGGAGATAAGACATTGGCAAGGACGCACATACCCCACGTCAAAGTTTCTATGAAGAAGCTGGCTGCTAAATATAGCCACGCATCCCTCCCATGATCCACAGGGGGTAGGAAAAACTGTTCGTGATCGTCTCCAGTGGGCGTCCCAAATGCTGGTGGTGATGCCGCCTCCGGCGACGGCAAACGCCATGTAATCTCATCCTCCGATGGGTAGGACCTCGGAGTACGTATTTCTTCAAGGGCAAGTGATTGAGAAGGCATGGTGCTATGATTGTTAGCCAAAGGCCAATGTGAAGCAAATGGTTTTAAGACGGATGGATGCACCAGAACAGAGACCTTATAGTAATTATAGTAGTAACGAAGCGGTAAACGTGCTCTTCAGTAGGTGATAATGAGTCACTCTATTTCTCCTAGATCCTCACATTTACTGCCTAAAATAAATACAGAAATTGTATTCCAAGTGCTTTATTGTATATCCATGTGCTTGGATATGCGGCATGTGTATGATTCTTACCCGATTCGACTGTATACGTGTACCCTCCATCATAGAATTCATACGTCCGGCTGCGGGGCTGATGACTTGCACTACTGCATGTAACGTACGTTGACCGTGATATATGTAAATTCCACCACACGGGTCGGAAACGGAATCCAGTGATAAGACCGACCGATTTAATTGCGACAAGTAAAGACTTGGGATACTGAGAATACCTCGGGTCGTACATAGTGAAGAGCAGTCTGATTAATGACTCTATAATAGTTGTATACAACGCACGAATATATATTCTGGCAATGATTGTATATGCCATGATAAATAAGATGAATGACAGGTATCTATATATTTCAAGTCAAATGAAGCCCTTCTACAAGGCAAACCCGCTCTTATGAGCACCGGGGAACTTCCCGAGAAGTCCGGAAAGAACATCAGACCCACCAGCCTCCAGGTCTTTAAAGCTAGGGCAGTTAAGATCCAGAAGAGGGTCGAGGACAGCATCGTTGATGAGTTGGAGTGGCTTTTCCAAGGTAGCAAAGATACCAGAGAGTGAATTGGGGGCAAACGTCTTGACGATGTTCAAGGTGAAGCAAACAAGGTTGTTGCCCTCGAGGAGGCTGGCAGAGTTGAGAACGCCACTCGTGATGTTGGAAATATCGATACCCGCGAAAGAGTTGACTTTCCCAAGGTTGCCCCCGATACTGGCAAGCTCGGGGTGCTTCAGAGTCCAAGCAACCAGGTCCACATTGAGCTCGGCAAGACTGTAGTCGATACTGATACGGTACCAGTTTTGTGGGATGCGCTCCCAACCCCGTTTGTATTCGAGCTCACCCTCTGAGTTAGTTATAACGCCCCAGAAACTGCGGAACACATCCCTTGCTAAAAACCGCAAGTCAGTATAATAATAAGATATCAATTAAAAGAGAGGAACATACTGAGGTGGCCTCCCCCAGGGTACTCAGTAGAGTGGTTGCTGAGAAGGCGCCCAGAGAACAAGTAGCCGGCGTTGCGAGCGACAAACCCAGTGTACGGCCCGTAGTAGAAGTAGGGGTTCGTGGAGATACTAGCATGCAATCGCTGACTAGCGCGGTCTCCAATGTCTTCCATCGTCAAAGCATCCGTGTTATCGAACAAGGCATCAACCTCTTTGAACAGGTCCATATTCATGGTGGATGCATCCCCTGTGACGTAAAGGTCGTCCCGAGTATTGGAGCTGTCGCCCTCGATCCAGTTGTGGCTACCTTCGAGTCCTCTGGGTTTACCTGCACATTGATTGATGTCAACACAGGCATCCAAATACTCCGGCTTACAGAGGTTTGGGGTTTCGCGGTAGATGACATTTTGAAATCTACATATATCAATTGTAGCTCACATACCGAGAAGGCCAAGGAGATTTCCCAGAACGTTTGAAACCTTGGTTGTTTGGCCACCAATTGAGAAGCCGGGATCGAGAGAGAGTGGGTTGCCAACACCCACAGTCCCCATGACAGATAGGACTGTGGCCAATTCAATACCCATACCAAATACTATCAAGAAGTTGGTGTTAGTTAGCATAATAGTATAGGGATCGATTACGTGGAGTGTAAGTCGGCAGCTTACCCGCATTGATACCTTCAATCACTTCAAAAAACTAGTGGCACACAAAATCCATCAGTTTCAGGTCCTTCCCCGAGTCACTGGGTGGGATACTGAATATTTTGACCTTACCCCAGCTATTCCATCCCGTGATATGTATCCGTGATTCGCTAGAGCGTTGAGCCCTGGGCAGGGACCGCGCTGGTCTCCGTTTTCGAAGTTAGGTGGCTGGAATGCGTGACTACCATTCACTGTGCCCCAGGTTTCGTCAGTTATAAAAACGTGTAATGGTTTGTCTGTAATAAGAGAGGGGAGTCGTGTAGCTTGACCAGAGTCGTCGACAACAATTTGATTCAGAGTGTGTACCGCGCACTTACCATCAATTGGGGTTGTCAGCGGGTCGAAAAGAAGACGCTTTTGATTCCGAAGATGCAGGAGGTTCTCATGAAGTTTCCCGGGAGCCTCGGTGTCTTGATGAAGTAGTTTCGCAAGGTTTTCAGCAGACGGAAACGAAAGGGCAAGCCCTGGGAGGCTGGCTAGAACCAGGGCTAGTCGCCCGAAAGACAAAGAGAGCTTTACCATCTCTGGCTTCAAATAATGACGAGTTGAAGAGGTTGAAAATCAGACGGAAAGCAGAGAAAGTGTCGAGCGAACAATGGGGGCTGTAAAAGAATGGACGTCCAGAGGGCTTGGACCTGTTGTGTTTGTGTGTAGACCCGGACTGCTACTACTGGGTGTAAGTGGCGACCAAGGGAGCAAGAAAACGTTTATCAAGAAGAGAGATTCACCACGAGCAAGGGAAGGGGAATAGTTGGACGCTGACAAAAACGAATAGGGGCATTTTCATTGGACCCTTGTAGGGGTTCTGTCTAATGATCCAAGAATGGGGCCCTTGCATTATTGCTACATGTAGATATGCACTCCGCACTAATAGCTGGAGCATCTGGCCGCAGACAAGTGTTGCATGCATCTCGTACAGAGGAATAGGATCCGATGTACACGTGTTAGTGCCATATAGTACGGGTAATAGCAGTTCTGATGATACGTATGGTGCTCTTGCCAGTAACTATCGCACTGACGCCCTATGGACTACCTCCCCCTTAAACTATTGTACGGATTACTTCTATCCAAGGAACGGACAATGCAGAAAGTACTAAATACATGTAGACAGACTACACAACGAGGTGGGGTCTGGGGCGGACGTTTTACGTTATCCTTCGTATCGCCAGTCTAGCAAATTACTTGAGGCCCCAGCTTGACTCAGAGCGTACAAAATTCACAAAAGTTCACCTCCCGTAACAATGTCGTGGGGCTTTAATTACCTACCCTTCTCCGGCTGTCAACGAAAGAAGATCTACGCTGTCAGGATCGGGGAAACGCGTGTTTCTACCGTTAGAATACTACCTAATACGGGTCCTCATCCTAGTAGACAGCGTCCGTGCACCGAGGGTGTCCGTGCCCCTTTGACAAGGACAGGAATCGGCCATTGTTCATGGGTAACAAAGCGAGGTGAAACACTAAGAGGTTATGCAAGCATGGTATAAGTGACCCTTATCCCATAGTGATTTCATTTGTTCAATTGATGTCCTTGGCTAATCTGAGAAAGCTACGAGTATCATTTACTCTAATAGGGTGATTGTGCTTGGCGTTGCTAGATACGGTTAATATCGGGGTATGCCGGTATCCGAGGGAGGGATCCCCATGACTTTAACGTTTCTACGCCGCACAGCCAGGTACTCGTACATGTGTCACATCATCAAGACGACACATTCCAGACCCACCTGCGACCTGTCAATCCTTCTAAAGTGGCGGCATCCCTGCATATTGGGTCAGGTACCGAAGAGTCTGCTACGGGTACGGATACATTGAAGGTGCGTTGGTGGAGAGTGATTTATCATTTGCTGGGGGTATATAGTAGGTCCACTTATCTACCAGGAGTCACGGACCACCCAAATGGATATGACAAATATGGCAGCCGTTGTCGATAGTGCATTGGCAGGGACCTGCATCACCGCCTTTGGATTGGGGTTGAGATATCCCGAGGAGCCCTAGGACCCGACACCGGCATTGTGAGCCGGCATGTTTTACCGGGGTGGTTTTGTTTTCTCATGAGGTATGTACGGAGTAGAATTCATGGCAACAGGGTTGAAAGACAATATCCCTTGAACGGCATGTACGACGCAAGTAACACAACATGGTGTGCAGTGTGTGTAAGGGTAGCATGACAGAAAATCCAAATTACACGTTGTGTCTGATGTATTTTTTCTGTATAGGGAGTACTCCCTGGGGGATATCAGAACACGATAGATGTCAAGAAACCAATGATACGCCTTTGGACCCGTACCAGCAGAAGAGGTCCAAGTCAAATACAAGAGGTGGCTAAATTCCTACTCTATCGACCGCTTCAAATCTCGTTCCAACTTCTCGAACCAAGGCAAACAAGCAAGGTCTCATCGACACCCCCAAGAGCCTTCGGTACACAGACAACATGGTGTCGTTTACTGCTCTTTTGAGCGCCATGGCTCTGGCTACCAGTGTAGCCGCTGCTGGAACCCCTACCCCTCAGGAGCTCATGGCTTTGAAGGCAGCCCAGGCGGCCTACCCGAAATGTGCGGTAAGTACATGTATATACCATGATTCTAGCTTCGTAAAGTCGCACAAACGATTCATCTAACTTTTACGATTAGCTGGCCTGTATGGATAAACTGATCCCGGCATCAGACTGCTCTGCAACTGATATTGAGTGCCTGTGCACCAACCAAGAACTCACAGGACAAACATCAATTTGCGTCTTGGGCGGTTGCACCATTTATGAGGGCTTGCAGACAAAGAATGTCTCCATGACCATGTGTGGCGCTCCAGTCCGTGACAAAAGCATCCAGCCCCTCGTTGTCGGTATCTTGTTCGGCGTAATTGCCCTCATAGCCTTTCTTCTTCGAATCGGCGCTATATTTGTCAAATCTGGCCGTCTCCCTGGATTGGATGATGCCATGATTCTCTTGGCCGTTATTTTGGCAGTGCCGCCAACTGTCTTTGCCTGGACATGTACGTTACTCTTGGCAGTATATACCTCTGCAAAACTTCGTGACAATAGCTAACCTTGGTATTCGCTACAGTGGTTCAAAACGGTCTCGGAAAAGACATGTGGACACTGTCGATGCAAAATATCAAGAACGTGCTGCGAGTAAGTCAATCCTCTCAGGTTTGTACCAGAATGTGGTTCTTAAGCTAACCCATGTCGATGAACTAGTTCTATTATCTTGGTGAAATCTTCTATTTCGCATCGATCACGGCAACTAAGATATCCATCTTGTTGTTCCTCCTTCGAGTTTTCCCCGATCAAACATTTCGCCGTCTTGTCTATGGCGCGTGTGGCCTAGCCGCCGCATACGGTATATCTTTCATTATTGCAACAGCGCTGCAGTGCTGGCCAGTCGAGTACTCATGGGAGCAAATCGACGAGAGTTGGGGCACGGGCTCCTGCAACAATATCCATGTCCAGGGCTGGATGAGTGCTATCATGAACATCGTCGTTGATCTTGTCGTCCTCGTGCTGCCATTGAAAAACCTTTGGCAGTTGCAGATGGAGCTAAAGAAGAAGATCATGATCATGTGCATGTTCTCCCTGGGTATCTTGTAAGTTGACTACATCCGTTCTTGGTGTGTAGAAACACATAACTAACACGCCGCCTACCCAGTGTCACTATTATTAGTATTATCCGTCTTCGGTCCTTGGTGATGTTCGCCAACACCACAAATGTAACTTGTATGTATATGACCGCCACCATGAGAGCATTGAAGGAATAAACATTTCTAACATATCTTGTTACAGGGGACTACGCCGCCCCGGCATGGTGGAGCACATTGGAGATCCACCTTTCCATTGTGTGCGCGTGCTTGCCTTCGGTCCGCCAGTTGTTCATTGTTCTTTTTGGCAAAGAAACAAAGAGTACCAAGAACAGCTACGGAAGCAGCAATTCTTCTGGATTTAAACGCAGCGCTCAGGCCTCGGCCACTGAGACGACTTACTCTCAGCGCCCGCCTAAACATGGTGATGAGAGTGACTTTGTTCCTCTTGTCGACTACAATGGGAACAAGGCATCGGACAAGGGCTCCGCATACAGTGTTAATGTGGCCGCTAAAAAGGAAGACGGAGCTTGATATTTATGCAATGTCACAGGGCTTATGCTACGACCCAAATCGAGTTTGGGTTATTCACCGTGTCGCAATAGGACGCCGGTCATTGGGATGGAGGAGGACTGGAGCCACTCCCACAGTTGTGCTAGCACATCACATTACATTCCTTCGAAAAGTTAAAGAGTCAATTTTATCATACAATATACTAGTGTAATAATTTTTTTTTCTTTTTTGGTCGCCTCGTGGCAGATTGGGACGTTCCCAATGTATTGGACTTTTCGCGTGACATGCACATTCATGCACTTATTTACCAAACATGCTGCCTGACAACAACCTCGAGAGTACTGAAACAATTGGATTTTCGAGTCATAGCGACCTCATCAGTATGGGTGGTTCATTGATGAGTGCTGTCTTCAATGTTTAAACGTGGGCTATCCCACGTCTTACACGTTCACTGCATGCAGCGTGATGTTCTTTTCTTCTTGGTTGGATCGCAAATAACAACGTTATATTCATGTCCCTGGTCTAGTTTCACTTTGTAATTACGGTGCACTGGTACATGCATTTATAACGACGGTACTTCAAGCTTATATTTTTTTAGATACAACACAGTCACCTTGCGTAGGGTAATACATTTCACCAACGTGATTCGGCCTGTCATATTGACATATGTGCATTGTAAGCCAGCCACTGGAAGTATCACATGTCATATTTACGGCACAGGCCTCGTTACGCCGTAAGTTGAATTAACACGCCGGAGTATGATCCGCGCAAACATGTGTCGGGATATTCAATATTGTGTGAGCCTACATGTATACAGTGTTATTTGATGTTATTAGCGTTGTATTATGACCGCCAAGTCAAGGCTACATATGGCTCACTACAGCCCCAGTGGCTCCCACACCTATACAAACGGAGCATTGTATTCTGTTAAGTGTACTCTGTAGATTACCTCAACGATGCGCGCTTTGGCGGATGCTACTATAGATCCATATAGTATACCAGACATAGTATCGGGGGCTCGAAAAAAAGAAGAGAAAGGTCATTGAGTATGTCCACCTGTGCTCCCTCAAAGTTTTTCTGGTGATCTCGATGACTGATGCGCCACTTCGACATGTAGTAAATGCCAGGTACGGAGTGGTCATCATAATAAAATTCCTGCTCATGCTACAGACATCGCAGTACATTTCCCCTGAATAGGAGCGATAAGTGCATTGTATCGGGAGAAGCTTCCCTGGGGTGGCTGGCCAACCACTTACATGTATTATATCTGTACCTGCATACCTCCATGGAATATGTAAAAGTATATTAATCCACGAAGTATTAAACGACCTGTCAACCTTGCGACTGACAACGAGGCATTTGTAAATCACTATCATCACGAGGAAACAAGGCAGGCGACCAGCAGTAGGCCTTGTAAGGGCTTGTACTCCGTACTGACACACAAGTACTAAGTATATAGACTTCCCAGACCGTTGATGGGGTTCTAATGAGCAAAGTCGTGTGGTTGTCCGTGGAAATGACAAGATGTGATAAAATAAGCTGGTACTTGTACACAAGTCCGTGTCTAGGGAAGAATAAGAAAACAATATATCGAATATGAGAAAGTCTTTAGATACCAGGCACGCATCATTTCTTCCATATGGAATGCGCACGGGTCTTGGGGAACTGCCGTTGGTGCCGGATAATCGGTGGCCGCATATGCACGAGGAAGTCAAGTGATCCTCCATCGTTGAGGGGGCTATGATACCAGCCCCTTTATACCTATAATAGACTCAGTTATTGATATTTAATTTTGTACACTGTTAATATACTTTGCAATTCCGTGGCAGTGGGACCAAGAAGTCGTGTAGGAGTAATAATACCGCATATCATATTGAAACCCGTGCGTAATGATCATCAACCAGTATTTATTCTGTTCAAGGCCCCCAAAAATGGCCGCAAGCAAGTGGAAAGTAAACGTCTTATGAGCTACGTGTGTTAAAACATACGGAGTACGAGACTGAAAACGGTATTTGAGGACTTTTGAAATCCGAACGTGCCATTGAATGCAGAAACACAACGTAGAAAATATATATATGCATGAAATCCAGTTTGCGGAGGAAAAGTTTTAATACCTGCACGAGTACGGATAGTCTGTACTCTGTACTCCGTACCTGTAGCTACTCGTACATGGAGTAACACGCATGAAGAAGAAAAAAGGCAATTAATGTCGAGGCGCCTGGCACCACACACACCTTCTCCACCCGGCCCGGGGTGGGGCTAGGGTCTAACGGCTGTCGCCGAACAAGCCGCCCCACAGACAAGCAACATTGAAGACAACGACTGGAGGAGCAATAAACACCGTCTCGCCATTTGAAGGTGGGGAAAGCATTGTAAAATGTCAATTTCGACGTCACTTGTCATTGCTGTCAAGCCCTGTCGTCGTATAGCCCCTGAGTGCCGGTTGTCGGCCCATTGGCTTGCCGGTCCCCACCTTTCAAGACGACAGTTTCGTATGTACACCCTGGTCTCCTTATGCTTGTCATCGAGAGAGACAGCAGCATGGGTCTCACCGATGGAAACACTTGGTGGCCTCGTGCAGTGTACCCGTACTCATAAGGGGCTAAGCGCAGGTAGATATGTCCCTCCACAACCAACAATACAGGGGCAGCCCTGGTTATCGCAGGTACTAAGTCTCAGTACGAGTACAAGTCTTCCATTAACACAGGTACCTTGCTCAACGGAATTGTTCCTAGTTTGTCGTTGTTGTGTGAAAACAGGAACGAAATCAACACCCATGGACTTATCATATACGCCAAGTTTGTCAGTTGACCGCATGTTGCAGCCGCTCACATAATGCAATATGTTCAATTTTCCATGGACGCTCAGGGGTCTTTGTGAGCCGGGGGTAAGTCTCCAAATTGAGGACTATCGTACGTCGCAAATGGGGCGCGTCGGTGGATGAAATGACCCGAAAGCCCACCATTGACACCGTTACATTTCGAAGGCCCTCCTTCTCTTATAAACGACACTGGACGAACTACCAAGGCCTTGTCTACCTCGTACCATCAACTAGGTTGCGGTTGGCCCCAACTATATTCCTCTCTTTCATCCTCCCCTTCTTTTAATTGGTTACGTTCCTCGCTCTACAACATTTGTTCAAGTTCATCAGTTTGTCTTCGTGTTGTTCACTGGGGTAGAATTCGCTTTCATTAACCGCCAACATGAGGGCAACACTAAGCTCTGCTGTTCTTCTTGCCACTGGTGCGGCAGCCGTGTAAGTCTGATTGGGCTTCTACGATAATTTCAATCATGAATTCCTCAACTAACATGTCATGATGCCAGATGGACGGCGAAGCCAGTTCAGGACCAGCCATTCTTTGACCCCAATGGCTACAACCTTCCGGCTGAGGGTCCTGAGAACAACTCAACATATGAGTACATCATCGTTGGGTCTGGCGCCGGTGGTTCGCCTCTGGCGGCCCGTCTGGCCCTTGCCGGCCACAGCGTCCTTCTAGTCGAAGCAGGAGAAGACCATGGCTCCGACCGCCAGGTTCAAGTCCCGGCTCTGCACCCATTTAGCAGCGAGTACAACCCTATCCGTTGGGACTTTTTCGTGGACCATTATGCCGACGAGGAGCAGGCTCTTAAAGACACCAAGTTCTCCTACCAAACACCCGAGGGCGACTACTGGTCTGTTTTGGACTTTTCTGGAGAACAGCCTCCGGCTGACTCCCAGAAGAAGGGAATCCTATACCCTCGCACGGGTGCCCTCGGAGGCTGCACTATGCACAACGCTTTGATTATGATCAAGGCGACGGATAATGACTGGAACGACATCGCCGAGCTTACTGGTGACAAGTCATGGTCGGCTGACAACATGAACGGCTACCTCGAGAAGATGGAGGACAACCAGTATATCCAGGGTGCCCTCACCGCAGGCCACGGACACGGCGGATGGCTGCCGACACGTCTTACTCCCGCAATCCTCATTGCTGAAGACATGAAGGTCTTGTCGCTCATCATCGCGGCCGCCAGGGCTACTGGAAAGAGCTTCCTCGACTCCATCACCGGAGCTGTCACTGGTGTCCTTGACATTCTTGCCCTCGACATCAACGGTAACACCAAGGTCCGCGACAGCACGGACCTGATGTACCAGATTCCCCTTTCTATGAATGGCGACTATGTCCGCAATGGACCCCGCGACTTTGTACTTAGTGTGGCAAATGCTACGAACGCCGACGGATCAAAGAAGTACAAGCTTGACATCGCATTGAACACGCTCGTGTCAAAGGTTAACTTTGATACCTCCGGGGAGGTTCCCCGGGCCACCGGCGTCGATTACCTGTACGGAAAGAGCCTGTATCGTGCGGACCCCCGTGCGGACTCCAAGAACGGCGGCGAAGCTGGAACCGTCCACGCCAGCCGCGAGGTCATCGTGTCTGGTGGTGTCTTCAACACCCCCCAAATCCTCAAGCTGAGCGGTGTTGGTCCTGCCAAGGAGCTCGAGTCCCACGGAATTCCCGTCATCAAGGACCTCCCGGGTGTCGGCGGTAACTTGCAGGATCGGTACGAGGTTGGCATCGTTGGTAAAGCCGAATCAGACTTCGCCTTGTTGGGGCCCTGCACCTTCCTGGTCGGAGACGACCCTTGCTACAACAACTGGATGGACAAGGTTGGTGGCCTGAAAGGCGGATACACTACCAACGGTATTGCCTTTGGCTACCTCCACCACTCATCGGTCGCCGGTGCGGACCCGGATCTCTTCCTTGGAGGCGTTCCTGCCTACTTCAATGGTTATTTCCCTGGCTACTCGCTGCACGCCACAGATGATTCTTCAATCTGGACATTCCTCACACTCAAGGCCCACTCCCGCAACCGCGCTGGTGCCGTCAACCTGACCTCGACCAACCCCCGTGATACCCCTCGTATCAACTTCAACTCCTTTTCCGAGGGTGGAGAAGACGACCTGCAGGCAGTCGTTGAAGGCATGCAATGGGGAATTGACGCCTTTGAGAAGCTTGTTCCCCTTGACGGAGCATTCAACCGCATCTGGCCCCCGACCAACATCTCCTCTCCGGAGGATCTCAAGGAGTTCGCCCGCAACGAAGCCTGGGGCCACCATGCCTCATGCACCGCTCCCATTGGTGCCGATGATGACCCCATGGCTGTCCTTGATGGCGAATTCCGTGTTCGCGGTGTCAACGGCCTCCGTGTTGTGGATGCCTCCATCTTCCCCCGCATCCCTGGCATGTACATTGCGCTGCCTATCTACCAAGTCAGCGAGAAGGCGGCCGATGTCATTATCCAGAGCGCCAAAGAATCAAACTAAAGTGCTTCACACTGAATTTAATGCATCGCCAGCATGCGAGCCCTAATTTATCATCTCTTTAATGCCCAAAAACCGGTGTGAAGACATCGGTGTGGATTTTGTTTATAGTAGTACAGTGTAAGCCTTCTTCTTCTTGTCCATATTATCATCAGTAATATTATTCCATACTACATCTTTCTAAACGGCCTTGTTTTCTGAAAGCTATTATAACGTGTTTTTTATCGTAGGATATGCAAGATCTGCTCGGGTTCAGAAGATCCATGTACATGCGAGTGCCTACATGCCTACTCGTAAATACATGTACTGTTAATGCACTTTAGACACCCCCAAGTGGTCTCGTTGATCTGGTTGCTACCTTTATAACACTTCAATATTAGCTCCTCGCCTTTCTTGACATTTGACAGATCGTTTCATGACAACGTTTGCAATTTTAAACCCCACCGCCACATCTAGGGCTAGGATTTGGAGGACAGCGATATCCCCCTGGACTTTGTAAACATGGGCCCCCTGCCCATCAAGGGCTGGGAAGTCCACAATACATGGTGCGAGTCTTCTAGCACAGTACTATTGGCCATGTCTCACCCCAACTCGACCCCAGCAACATGCGACTCTACATTAATATGCCCATGTATCTGTATCAGTGTAATATTCGTAATGACAAAGCCCAGGTGATCGTATCCATTCTGTATTTGTAAATGTTTGCTTGACATCCCTGTCGGCTTCGGCTACAATTTCCTCGGCTTGAGTAAAACAAAATTCGAGTATCTCGACCCTGTTTACGAATAGAACTTTGGCTTCCAACTCCTACTCCGTACTATCTTCTACGTCTTTCATGCAAACCCCCGTGATAGTCTCTGCTGCCAATCCGGTAGGTTCAATCGCTCGAAACGGCACGGATCCTTCGCCTTGCTCAACTTTCACCACTGCTCCTCTGCTACCTTGCTCCTCGCTCTATAGACAGATCATTTCAGCATGGTATACAATGCAGGGAATGAGGTTGATATTCCAACTGTTGACCTCCTAACTCTTCTATTCGGTCCGTGGTTACATACCTATCTTATGTTGCTGTCTTTCAACCCCACCCAATATCATGTGAACTTCAACTTACATTCATGATCGATTGCTGCTTCATGCATAATATGCGTGCGGCATGCATTCGACAGAAATTCTTCAGATACTGAACACTCCCGCGCGTGCGAGTTGACGCCCATACATGCCAATGCGGACGATATAGAAGCCACGACGTTGACCAAGGCTGATGCGCGTGCCGCGACTCAGCAAATAGCACATTGGCTACGAGAGCAGTATGGGATCGGCGGAAATAAACACGATTCTCTGGACGACATCGTGGTAGTATGCAGCGGCGGTCAAGCCGCACTCCCATGCTTGTTTTACGGCATCGTGGCCGCCGAGGGCATCTATTCGGCCGCAAGCCCGCTACTGGACCCATCTGGTTTGATACAACAGATGGGTAATGGACCTTGTCGTTTACTAATTTGCAGTCCGGCCCTGCGCGACGTCGCCCTGGCTGCTGCCGAGGGGGCCGGGCTATCCATGAGTAACGTTGTTATTCTATCCACGAACCCCCTCCCAAGCCTCGAATCTGCTGATGGAAGTACATCCTGGAGGTACGAGCGGGAGGCGCAAACATTGCTACCCTGGCGCCCCATCACGGACCCAGAGGAGTTGCGCACCAAGACCATCTGCCTCGTCTACTCGTCCGGTACTACAGGTGCGCCTAAGGGGGTGCGTATATCGCATGAAAACATGGTCGCGGAGGTCTTTCTCCCTGCTTCCATCAATCGCCCCATATGGGATGAGTGGGCAACTTCGGGTCAGCCCTTTGAGACGCGCACCATCGCGCATCTTGGCGCTGGCCACATATCGGGTGTTCAAGGCTACTTTGTGAACGCATTTTTCGAGGGTGGGATGGTCTACTGGATGTCACAGTTCGATCTGGCAACCTTTTTGGCTCATATCTCTGCCATGAGAATCACGACATTCTTCAGTCTCCCCCGTATCTATGCCGCGATTACCCTAAACCCTGCCACCGAGGCTGCTGACCTGTCGCCGCTGCGCATTGCATATTCCGGTGGCATGCCTTTGGATCCCCGCGTATATGAAAGTCCCAAGATCCGCAGAAATGGAAATGATGCTATCTTGTTCAGTGAGACATGGGGCTCTACTGAGACTACTGGTGCAGCCACCCATATGCCTCCCGACCGCCATGACGGCAGAGGTAGCGTTGGAATTTTACTTCCAAATGTGACTATGCGGTAAGTTTGCATCATGTCCCTACCAAGAACCTTTTTTCTAAGTCTGCACGCTTACCATTCAACTTTGTGTGTATGAACAGGCTTGTAGACAGCAACGGAAACGATGTGGAGCCGGGACAGCCAGGCGAGGCGTGGCTACGAGGCCCCATCATCACACAGGGATATCACAAGCGCTCGAGTAGCTCCCGGGCCGCCTTCTCTAACGGGTGGTATCGGACCGGTGACTTTGTCGAATGCCGTGGCGATCTGTTGTATGTCCTGGGCCGCGTCGAGGTATGTTGTGCAATAGTCGCGGGGTGCATGTATGCCAGAATATGTGTGGCTGACTACCGAGCTCTCTTCGTACTAGGACATGATCAAATATCGCGACTTTCAGGTGTCTCCTACCGAGCTCGAGGCATTGTTGGTGCAGTACCCAGGAGTTGCTGATGCGGTCGCCATTGGCGTCCCTGGCGAGTATAATGGCATATCTACACATGTTCCACGTGCCCTCGTTGTTCTTCAACCTGGCATTGAGCCATCAGATGCCCTGGCGGAGGAAATCGCCGTTTATACCAGCTCCAGACTTGGGGACCACAAGAAATTGCGAGGTGGTGTGAAGTTTATCGACACGGTCCCTCGATACATGTCCGGTAAACTGTGCCGAAACCAGGCCCAGCAGCTTTGAGCTACGGATCCTTTAGGGGCTATTGTTAAATAAGTACATGTAGCCAATGGCACAAGTGTGCGGGTGTGGCCACACCCATTAGTGCTCTGTATATTGGGATAGCTCTACATTATACATGCTTGCACTACGTGAATAGACAACGTCCACCAATTTCATCTTATACATGCTACAGGAAGTCACCTTTCTTCATTGAATAGCACAACAGGTGCGTACGCCGTACAAATTTGGTAACTCCCATATCGATATCCAATGTGGGATCACCGAAGGCATTCAATCGCTCCATCCTGTGCCGGGTAGCCAATCCTGATTGCTGATCAAAGTCTACAGCGTTTCCAAGATCTAAACAATTGACCAGGTTCTTCAAGCCAAAAGACCCATTACTCTATGTTATTAAACCTTTACGTGCTTCTCTGAGACCATATGCACATTTTTTACGGGCTGGTGCTTCATCGAGGGATCTTCAGGGAGGTCCAGCTCTTGTTCTTCTTATTTTAGCCAGTATTTAAAATGCCCCCCATATAATTCAAAGTCTGGTTAAAACCCAGAGAATTTTCAACACTAAGAAAGCCAATACTCGGAGATGATATATAGTTAGATATAGCGGCAAGAGGCCGATGCATCTTCTACCTTTTCCCATTGTCACATATGACCCGGTGTACTCAAATTTCGCAGGCATAATATAGGGAGGGTTCACTTTGGAATAAACATTGAGTCACGTTTCATCATGTACTCGTATTTATAGACCTGACGTTTGCAATATACATCGCTATCTTCAATCCCTTTTTTGTCACCGCGACTGACGCTTTAGTCGCTATATCTACATACATGATATATCAGTTTCCCAGTGGGTCTTCCTTTTGCCTCACAGAAATCAAACTCGCACCAACTCTTCATCGGAACCGCTCATATGATCCGGGTTCTTCTTGCTTTCCATGCTGTTCATACCAGGACCTGACTGGCCAATGGTCCTCAGTTGGTAGGATGACTGGTCTTTGGAGCCCCCGTGACGGATGTATTTTGCCCCCGACGGGTAGCTGTTACTATTGGCTGTGGATGTGGCGCCTCGGCGAAGAAGTGACGAAAGAACAGAGCGGACTGCAGGCAAACAAGCGCAAATTATGAACATGTTGCACTCAATGACGCTCCAATAGACGGCCGGAGTATTATCGTCTGGTATCAAGAGTTAGTTGAATAATGGCAAGTGTATCAAGGTGACGGGAACACTCACATGTTGGGTTCTGTGTTTTGGAAAAGTGAATGAGGGACTGTAGGCGAAGAATGCTCACAATGGTAATTCTATGGTATCGTTAGCAAACCAAATTCGCCTTCTTTTGGCCACCAAGTGAAAATGGATTCAGGGAAGAAAAGTATCATATACTTACACAAACCCAAGGGCGAACATCATAAGCATCTGTATTTTGTTGCTCCAGTTCATCTGGAGCTTGAAAATGTTGGGCAGGGGTAAAGACAGGATGGCAATGTCGATGGCGATCTCGATAGCAGCGCGGACCCACGAGAATAGGTTAATGTCTATACACGTGCCTGTTGTCTCCCCAGACCAGCTTGTCCAGAAGTAGGGGACAGGGGTGCATTGAAAGACCATGGTGATGGTATTGGCGAGGCCGAAGCACACGACGATAACAAAAAGAACACGGATGCCAACCTGTACCACCTTCACACCCTGTGGGAAAATGCGTATATAGAAGGCCAACAATGAAAGTTGGACAAGCATCTCGCCGAACATGTAGAATACCTCAGCCATATAGAGATACTTTGACATGTTGTTAGCACATTTCCTGGACTGACAGTCTGGGTACTTACCATCAATGCCTTGTTCACGTCTGGAAATGGGATCGTCCAGAAGTCTCTGCCCATTCCGTGTTTCGTCACTATACGAGCTTGTCAGCAATTTTCCTGATTCGATCGATGGTCGGGCACCGGAGGGGTTGTTTTCGAGGCTCACTGGGAATGCAAACAAAGTCGAGGACACACGCAAAGACCTAGGAAGTGAAGTGAAGTGTTAGCGAAATGGGATCGGGACACGGTAAAGCTATAAGGCTCCTTACCAGTGCGGCGACAATCAGCCAATCGTCCCAGTTCAAGCCAGCCTTTGTAATCCAAAGTCGACCAGTCACACGAAGTACGACGAGTATAATGGCTACACCACCAAACGCCATGGCGGTCCCGAGGAGTGTATCAGACTGATCTTGTGTCGGAACACCACAAGCAGCCATTGTAGCGTTGGTAGATGCTGAAATTGGGTTAGATGGCACACGTTTATTTGAAACAAGTCGACACGATGTCTTTTTTGTGCGTCTCGATGACCCGGGGGTTTGGCTCACTCAGCGTTTCCTTGATCGTGCAGCTTTGTGCTTGGCAGGCCTGCCCTGCAGCCATGAACTGCTGGTCTGTGCATAGGCACGGCATGTCGGTAGGAGAACATGAAGAGTCCTGAACCGTCTCCTGGAAGCATTCAAGCTGTTTTGTACCTAAGGTCTCAGTATTTCTTCCTGTAGGCTCATACAATACATGTAGTAAAACGAAGCTCGGCAGTGGATCCTTTAATAACATACAGCGCATTTTGGTAGTGAAGAGAGAAGGTCGCTCCCAGCGGAGAAGGCGCCGCCGACGAGGTATGCTGACAGGAAAACGACCGAGGAAAGCTTCATGATGGAATTTTCTGCTTTCAAAGGATGATTATGCAGAAACAAATGGGTTCTGTAAAGGAAGGGAGAGGATTAGAAAAACATTGAAGACATGCAATGTGCGAACAGCTACGAATATAACTATGTCAGCATACGACTAATGTACGGCATCTATCCCTGGTAGGGGGAAATTCTTCAACAGCATCTCTGCTTACGATCTTCAGTAAAAAATTCCGACAACGATGCAACCGATGCCCCATGGGGGGGCGATTATATGCAGTTCGCAAGCTTGATGGTGTTCGCCTCTGTCAGTTCATTGTGTAAGAAAAGATTACATGTCACTTTAGCGGTGTCGGACCGTGTTTCAACCCGTAAGCGGTACTTTCTAATAGGCCGGGGAGATGGCGGCCCCATTATTATATCCGGTCGTAAGCTAGTAAAGTTGGGACCAGCGTAGTAGTGTCCGTCGCATTTAGTTGCTTTTTGGTGAAGCAAAGGAGCCGATTGACAACGGTTCATTTCCCCGATTCCCGGTCTTCCAATCAGGACGTGATAATTGCAACGCACTCACTCCAAATCCCGGACAACATCCCGGTATTTTTTCCCTTGGGCCCAAAATCTCACCGGCAATAGAAAATGTACGAAAAAGGGGTGGGTGGGGAGTGGAGATGGGGTTCGTTGCCCTTTTAGACGGGGACTGTTGTTGTAGTATTAGAGTAACCGCTGCCCTGAGGAAACCCAGCGTGCTACCTCGCAAACCCCTTCGGCCCCGATATCGTAACAATGGCGATTTTGTCGATACTACTGAGCCTTGGCATTGGCCTGGCAACTGTCTATTTCTTCGTTCAGTTCTTCAAGGGCCGGTCGCAGCTGCCAAAGCCGCCTGGCCCAAAGGGCTTTCCGATTGTCGGAAACCTCACCGACCTGCCCCCGCCCGGGGTCCTTGAGGCCCATCACTGGCTGGAGCATAAGCGCAAATATGGTTTGCCAAAACCACTCTTACATGTGTCTCGCGTGGTAGAGGGACTCAAGCTGATACAATATACCGTCCTCTTTCAATAGGTCCCATCTCATCCGTCACCGTAATGGGGATGACAATGATCATCATTAACGATCCCCAAGTTGCGTTCGAGCTGCTTGACAAGCGATCCTCTAAGCACTCGTCGCGACCGAAGCAGACATTTGCCGGCGAAATGTAGGACTCATGGTAGAATATCGATGTAGGACAAAATAGCTGATCATATCATAGGATCGGTTGGGAGAACTCACTCGGACTATCGCCGTATAATAACCGTTTCCGAACATACCGGATGAACATGAGCCGCATAATTGGGTCTAAGCCTGCTGCTGCACAGTTTCACCACCTCCAGGAAGCTGAAGTGGGCCATTTCTTGCTGCACGTCCTGGACCAACCGGGAGATCTGGTCCCCCATATTAAAAAGTGCGTCTACGACCCTGCAGGAGGTTCTTTGATCGGCTGTTACACGTACTTACACGCTGAACTATAGGGAAGCAGGATCTGTCATTCTTAAGATTGCCTATGGATACACAACGGAACCATTCAAGGACGATGCGTTTGTTGACATGGCTGTGGATGCCATGGACAAATTCGCCGCCGCCGCCGTTCCTGGTGCTTTCATGGTCGACATGCTCCCCTTCTGTGAGTACTCTTTACTAAAGCGCCTAGCCTCGCCCCGTCGAACATTGTTATCTAACAATGTAGTGAAATATCTACCTGAATGGATCCCGGGAATGGGATTCAAGAAGACTGCACGCCAATGGGGATCCGAACTTACCGACGTGACTGAGAAGCCCTATGCTTTTGTCAATCACCTTATGGCTCAGGGCAGCGACCGAAGCTCGTTTCTTTCCCGTCTTATCGAAACCGACGACACCGAAGGAGAAAAGAGATTCACTAACAAGTGGTCCGCCATGTCGTTGTATACGGCTGGCGCTGATACGGTGGGTTCCGATACAGGCATATTGTTGAATGTTGCAGTTCTAACATTCTTCAGACTGTCTCTTCCATTGCGTGCTTCTTCTTGGCTATGACTGTCTACCCCGAGGTGCAGCGCAAGGCGCAGGAGGAAATTGACAGGGTAGTAGGCAAGGACCGTCTACCCACATTTGCCGACCGCGAGAACCTCCCCTACGTCGAGGCCACGGTCAAGGAGGTCCTTCGTTGGCACCCTGTCGCTCCCATGGGCCTCCCTCATACGAGCACGGAAGACGACATGTTCGAAGGATATCTCATTCCTAAAGGGTCTATTCTATTTGCGAACGTTTGGTAAGTAAATATACGGGGTGCTTAGATGGTGTTGGATTATACAAGTCATACTTATACCTATCGTTTTCCAGGCACTTTACACACGATCCAGAAGTCTATGACGACCCCATGTCTTTCAACCCCGAGCGCTTTCTCGCAAAGGACGGTCGTGAGCCTGCACCCGACCCACGATCGTTTGTTTTTGGTTTCGGACGCCGTGTTTGCCCCGGACGTAACCTCGCCGATAATTCTTTGTACCTTAATGTTGTACAGGCCCTTGCTGTGTTTGACATCAGCAAGGCTGTTCACGGTGACAAGGAAGTCGACCCCACGGTCAAGTTTACTCCTGGTGTTGTTAGCCACCCTGAGCCGTTTCAAAACTTGATCAAGCCCCGCTCGCCCCATCACGAGACGTTGATTCGGTCGGTTGAGAAGACTCATCCATGGGAAAAGAGCGATAGCAGTGTGTTGGAAAGCATGCATTAAAAGCTACAGACATAATGTTATTTTCTGTGTAATTCCTACAAAGAGTGTTTCAAGGACATAATTATATCGACCTTTATCCGACGGTTTGGAAGGACTAAAGATCCACGGAACATATCCATGTTAAGGCACGTAATCCATCGGTGTCAAAGACATAAGGTGGTTGAAAATAGGCGCAAGGGGCTACTTTCTAGCCCTGCAGTCTTTTCTGTGACACCTTCCGAATGCCAACATTACCTATCACTTTCATGCATGCCAAATCATTCCAAGTCTCTGAAAATAAGTGTAGATTGACCCTTTGGGAACATTTCCAATGCTGCTCATCCAACGAGCAGCGAAACTCCCTGGAATCAATCAGTACAGTGTCATTTACATCAGTTTGGGACAGTGTCTTACCAACTCGAGGCCCGCGTGCAGCGAACCCTAGTGCCTCCAGAACCCAGGGTGCGAGAGAGACCAGTACTCCGAAAGCAATTACGGTGCCAGCTGCGATAAGTGCCGTATAGTACGGGTGTTCATGGGAAAATTCCCGAGCCACGTCGGTGGCGTGCGTTATGGCCTTGTCCATGGCATCGGCCACCTTGGCACTTCGGTTCACAATATCTTCAATCCCCCGGAGGATTTTCTCGGCAATTGCATCAGTTATGCTAGCAGCCGAGATCACAGACTTTAGTTGTTGCTCAAGGTTCTCTCCGGACTCAGTCGCTGTCCGGAGTATTTGGAGAATCTGGTCTGCGGCATCGTCGTTGTAAGGCGATATGACAGGCCTTTTTTCAACGATAGTGGGTTCCTGCAATCGAGGCGGGTCATCAGGGATGCATGGGACACAACTCTTAACAAAATCCATTTTGAAAACGTTGCCGGGATTTGGCCACCGTCTTCGGTATTTCGTCCTGTCTAGATGTCTGGTGTGGTGGGAGAATGGTTCGTGCATGCAAAGAATGTGGAAGAAAGGGTAGGCTTCATTGGGATAGGGTCTGCAAATTCGATGTAACCAAGAGAGGGATTCATGGTTTTATAGGCTTGACGGCCGTTACATTCAACATTTTTCTTCGTCCTCTATACATGGAGCTTTATTTCGTATTAATAATACTGTAGTACGTGAAGGCCATGTAAGTTACCGCGCCCAATTGATGTCCTAGAGAAATACACGCAGCTCGCCTTTTGTTTCTCACAGTAAGAGATACCTGTCGTACTGTATTGTTTCACAAGAAATATGCATCTCATAGACCATTCAATGCAACGTTTGTATGATTTGAAGCCTATCAACTGCGTCTAGGTTAAGCTAAGCGCCGGTTTCTACACCGGTCGGGCATCTGTGCTTCCTGTGTTGCCGTCCAAAAGAAGCTGAATTGGGTGCCCTTCGACATATTGCAAAGGATGCACCCGGTACCGATGAACATTGCAACGCGTCAGAGACCACTGTGAGATCGCAACGCACCGAAAACAGGAAATATGGGAACCCCTCCGGAACCTGATCTATCCCTATCCCGATGTAAGTGGTTTTTGAGGCTTCCGCCGATCCTGAACACTGCCATCGAGACATCTCCTTTGACCTATTGAAGGTCCTTAAACTGTATCCCATACGAGCTCCCCAGATGTATAAATTACAATAGATACTACTTTGTAGAATGAATCCCGTGAGTCTTTTCTGTTCAAAGAGAACGCATATTGATACGACACTATGCCGAGCGGGACTGACGACGCCAACAGCACTTTACTATGCAACCCGGACACTAAAGTGCAATGTACGTCTTTTTGAAAGATTGAATGATGCCTGCAGTCTAACCAGAATCATTACACAGATGCTTCAAGCGGGATACACTTAGAGCCACATTCTGGAGACAGGGGATCTAATACCACGCCTCCAAACCTAGCCTCTTTGGGGCATGGTATTCTCCGTGAGATTGGCGAGGACCCGGATCGCGAAGGACTCAAGAAAACACCTGAGCGATTTGCAGACTCACTATCATTCCTGACCAAAGGGTACCACGAAAACGCCATGGACGTGTCTCAGGTGGCTATTTTCAATGTTGACAACCGTGAGCTTATCATCGTACGAGACATTGATTTGTTTAGTCTCTGCGAGCATCACCTGGTGCCATTCACAGGCAAGGTAAATGTAGAGTACTTTCAGACCCCCATGGATTCAGGCTGCGGTTTCCATTCTTTATACATCACCATTAGCCAACGGACTAACTGAATGACTACTCAAGATTCATATTGGATATATCCCGAACGGAAGAGTGCTAGGTCTTTCAAAATTGGCACGGATAACAGAAGTGTACGCACGCAGACTTCAGGTACAAGAACGGCTGACGCAAGAGGTAGCTGAAGCCATACACGCGGTCCTGGACCCGGTGGGCGTTGCAGTCATCTTAGAGTGCACGCATCTGTGTATGACCATGCGGGGGGTTCAGAAACCGGGGTCTCTTACGCGCACTCAAAGAACCACAGGTTTGCTTAGAAGTGACATGGCCAGGCTCAACCACTTCTATACACTTCTTGGCTTGTAGTACAACAAGCCTTAAATAAAACGATTTCTCCCCCCTATCTTTGCATGAGCTTAAGCACGGTCCTTTGTCCTTCGCTTAGAAAGTCATGGTGAGCACGTATTATTTCAGTAGCTGAGGGTTCCAAATGAAATGTAACATGCACGGGTGTTCTCAAAGAGGAATCCCGCTCAATATCAGGCGAGATTTCCCTGGACTTCCGTGTCTCTTCCCTGGTTGGTGCCCTCAGGGAATCACTTCCCATCACCTGTGACTCATGGGATGCATTCAGCAGTACTATGTTCATGCTTTCGTTGGTGGTGATGATGAGTTTTTTCTTTTTGGAAGCCAACATTATGCATGCGAGTCCAACATACCTTGCAGGTCGTACTTATGTCGAAACAATACCACCTTGTTTCCATACATACCCAACAACCCGCGATGTCCGTATGGTACATGATTGGGCTATACCAGTCATCATCAACCACTTATATTCCCATGTGTTTCAGCCCAAAGTAAAAGGACATTATTGGATATACTGGGCCACTGTGTACAAGGCCAAGGACTGAGTGCAATAGAAAAATCAAATATGAGATGGGCACATGTTTATCTGACCACCGACAATCCTGTACTACTTTTCACGCCCAAAGTCGAGAACCGATATTCTACAAAACCGTCTCACGTTGAACCTGTCCCTACGACATGGCATCCCTAGATTCTCTCAGGGGCATTTTAAAGGAACAAGCCATCGAGGTCACACGACGACAATTGTCCGAAGGACAATATTTGGCCGGGTTTGAAAGTTTTTGGCGGCCTCCAGGGTGGAGAACATACCAGAACTTCATAATCCCTCAATTGAATCGTGTATTGGGGCCCTTGGTGAATCTACGCCACACCATTTCCGTCCTCGAAATTGGTCCTGGACCCAAGAGCGTGGTGGGCTACGTACAAAACAACGTCCGTGAGAGTATCAGAGAATACACCGCATACGAGCCCAATTCCCTGAGCGCGGTGGAATTGAGGGAATGGCTTTCTCAACCAAAGGGGCAGAAAGTTCCTCTCCCTAATTTGGGGCGTTCTCCTGTCATCTACCAAACCCCCTTTGAGCATACGGGTGGCGGCAATGAAGCTAGGGACGGGAGTGAAGGCCCCGATGGAAAGTACGATGTGATCATCTTCTGTCACAGCATGTATGGCATGGAACCAAAGTCGGGTTTTATCAGAAGGGCATTACAGATGCTCATTGGGACACCGAGTGATAGCATAGTGCTGGTCTTTCATCGGGAAACTGGATTGGATATTGAGGGGCTGGTCTGTCAACACATGGCTACGTTCCCCGAAGGAGTTATCCATATTGAAGACCGCGACGATGCTATTCTCAGGTTCTGTCGCTTCCTCGTCGGCTTTGATTTTGCCTTATCTGAGAACCTCGCGGATGGCGTTTGCCTCAAGTGGCTCGAAACATGTCGCTTGCTTTCGGCACGAGAAGAAGACTATCCAAATTGCCTGATATTCTGTGCACCAGAAATCATGACGACCTTTACGCCACGTGCGGTGGGACTACCAGAGCTCATAATTGATTCTGTTTCCACAGACCAAGAGAGATTAATTAAAAACTGGGAGGCTCGTCTCCATCGTGGCGCCCCCATCGTCAAGCCTGTTGATATTCAAGGCGTGCAGCATTGCATACAATGGGCAGCAGAGCATGGGGTTGGGATCACGGTTATTGGCGGTGGACATAGCGGTCACTGCATTGAACCGAATGTCATTGCTGTTGACATGGCTGCTTTCGATGAAGTCCGCGTCATTGACGCCGAGCATGATGGGGCCGCCCCCGGCTCGGGATGCCCCACTTTGGTCGCCGCCGGAGCCGGTTGCAGGGTAGGCGATATCGTCCGTACGACTTTGGCAGCGGGTGTCGAGGTGCCTTTGGGTTCCCGCCCGAGTGTCGGTGCGGGCTCATGGCTGCAAGGTGGAATCGGTCATCTAGCCAGGTCACGCGGGCTCGCATGCGATGCCATTGTCGGAGCTGTGGTGGTGAGCCCGAAAACCTCACAAGTACTGTACGTCGGCAACGTTCCTCGCCAGTTCCGGCCGCTTAATTCAGTACGTCCTGAAGATGATAATGATCTCATGTGGGGGGTGAAAGGTGCCGGGACCAATATTGGTATTGTGATTTGGACAATATTCAACACCTTCCCGGCGTCGTCCTTCACAATTCGAAATTGGGTCATACCACTGGAAGATGGATGTGAGGCAAAGAAAAAGGTCGCTGATTTCGACAGGGTGGCTCAGCAGCTACCAAATACATGCTCAGCCGATGCCTACATCTACTCGGACGATGAGAGATTATGTCTTGGTGTGACCATGTTTGAATCACCTTCAGCTGACGATGCCGGGGATTATAACACCACGCCCCCCTCTATGCTTGCGAATGACCTGTTGGGACCCGCGGAATCATCCAAAACATTGGATCTTATGGATCTATTCCAAGCTGAGATGTACATGTCTACAATGCATGGCGGCCATGGAGGAGGAAAGACTGATTCATTCAAACGATGTGTTTTTCTGAAAAGCATCGGGGTGGGGCGGATCGCTGAGGTTTTGGTGAAGGCCGTACAGTCCCGTCCAACGCCCTTTTGCTATTTGCATCTTTTGCAAGGCGGGGGTGCCGTCAACCAATGTTCTCCCGGTGATACTGCGTTTGGCTGCCGAGACTGGGATTTTGCTTGTGTGGTAACGGGTGTCTGGTCGCGGGGTCAGAGCCATGATAAATCGGCACGAACAGCAGTGTCCTGGGTTTACGCTGTGGTCCACGACCTATTGCCCTGGAGCACCGGAATTTATGGTGCAGATCTCGGAAACGACCCCAGGGATGCCACGTTGGCAATGAAGGCTTTTGGATCAAATATATCACGCCTGTCTCGGCTCAAAGCCAAGATTGATCCTCTTAGGGTGATACGACACGCCTGTCCGCTTCCAGAAGCGTCGAGCAAACAGCGCATCATTATCCTCGTGACGGGAGAGAGCGGCGCTGGCAAAGACTACTGCGCTTCTGTGTGGGGTTCAGTATTTTTCAACAACGGAATAACGGCACGTGTCACAAGTATCAGTGATGCCACCAAGCGAGCGTACTCGGTAGCTGAAGACGCCGACTTTGAACGCCTGCTTGAAGATCGTGCCTACAAGGAGAAGCATCGGCCAGCATTGGCGAAGTTTTTCAAGCGTCAGTTACTGTCGAGACCTTCCTTAATGGAGGAAAACTTCTTGCAGGTGGTGGAGGGCGCGCTCGACGCGGATGTTCTATTCATTACCGGGATGAGAGACGATGCCCCTGTCACGCGCTTTTCTCATATAGTGTCCGATAGGAAACTGTTGGATGTCCAGGTGCAAGCCAATGCGGACTTGCGGCGCCGCCGTAGGGGACCTCTGCATGGAGGTCCAATTTGCGATGAGACGACCATTGGCACTGGTCCCCAAACATCTGAGGTATTGCGTTATAAGCCAGGTTTCGTTTTTGACAACAACGCAATTGACGACGAACCAGTGAGGGAGTTTGCAATTAGCTCCTTGCTTCCGCTGGTGGACGAGGATATACAACGTCTGGGAAATATGGTGCGACTGGTTCCCGGCTTTCCAAGCCCAGGCGTCGAGTTCCGGCATGTGCTTGGTGTTGCACAACAGTCCGGCGGGCTGTCACTATGTACGAGACTTTTGCGCGCCCACTTCGCCAGCAATTGGACTCAGGTTGAACGGATAGCGTGCTGTGAGGCAGGTGGCTATATCTTCGCCTCGGCTCTCGCACACCATGTCGACTTGCCATTGATTCTCATTCGCGAAGCTGGAAAGCTTCCACCGCCAGTTGTCTCCGTTGTGAAAAGTCCATCGCACATTTCATCTTCCTCGTCGGGTGACTCTGGGGCAAAAGAGATTGAGATGGAGCTCCAGGTTGCAGAGGTTCGAGGGAAAATAGTGGTGGTTGACGACGTCCTTGCAACGGGAAAGACCCTCTGTGCATTGTTGACTCTGTTTGAGCACGCTGGTGTCAATACCGACAACGTCAGCGTTATGGTCGTGGCGGAGTTCCCGTTCCACCGAGCCAGGGAGACCTTGCGGATGCGTGGTTTTGGAAATGTAAGAATCCAGAGTCTTTTGGTGTTCGACGGTCCATAGTAAAAAGATTCTTTTTCTTTCTCTCATACTGTAATAGAAGCTCAGGCCTACAATATTCAGCAGACGTCTTCAATTGCATGAGCTGAATTGAATCCTTATCCTATAATATCGTCGAGAGCGCGTTATCGCTGCCGCGTGTACTCCGTAATACTGCATGGATGTCTTGGTCGGCTAGATCGGCAGGTCTAGTGGTACTTTTACCGGAGCTTCTTCCCAAAAGGTCTGACTGTGCAGGGTTTACAGTGCCCAATTGGCCAATTCATACTCAAGGTAGAGAAGATAGTAGCAGTGTGCAAGGGCGTTCCCGAACTCGTGCAAGCAAGTGCCCACCTTTGATCTTTTGATCTGAATGCTTGGCCGCATGGGGCAGGCGGGACACGGCTCTTCCCACTGCGTGGAACGTCATTGCCTTTTTATTTGTCGACCGTATCTCACCGGCAACTTGAGCTGAGACTAGTGCCCGCTACGCTTGATTAAAATGTTGCTTCCCTCTTCTTTAGCATCACTCTGTTTACTGTCACCTTCAATGTCCTTGGAGTTGCTCGTGGGAAAGAGGTAAAGATTTCACAATGAAGTCCCTTCAACTTGTTACCTACTTGGCTTCACTGCTCCCGGTCGCACTTACTTGCGGTGACGACGATGGTTGTTACGGTCCTTCGGACGCAGTCGAGCATGTCCGCCATGTGAAGCGTATTCAGCCTGGTGCGCCAGAAGCTTCATACTGGCCCAAGGCACCTCTGGAATGGGGGCAAATCAATTTTATCCATACCGTATGGTCTTCTCATTGATCTTTCCATCCTGCACATGGAATCCCTGGCTTACCACGAGACATTTAGACCGACACACACGGATGGCTGGAGGGTCATATCAAAGAACAAAATTACGGGGCAGATTGGGGCGATTTTGTTTCCTTCTCGCGCAGCATGAAACAAGCAGCTGGAAACATGGGCGTGGATCTGCTGCTTATCGACACGGGTGATCTGCATGACGGCACTGGTCTGTCCGACGCCACTGATGTTGACGGTGAAAAGTCAATGGCCATTTTTGACAACATTGACTACGATCTCCTGACAATCGGTACGTGGTCCATTATCCTGGGTATCAAGTTTCAGTACTAACATCTTCACAACAACTGGCAGGCAACCATGAGCTGTATGTGTCCGAGGTCTCTCAGCAGATGTTCTCCATTTACTCCAAAATGTGGGGAGATCGCTATGTTACGTCCAACGTGAAGGTCTACAACCAAACCACGGGTCAGTATGAGTATGTGGGTGCCACCCATCGTTACTTTACTACGAACCAGGGCCTGCGCATCATGGCATTTGGCGTCCTTTTTGACTTCACCGGTATGCTCCCCTGCCCGACTCCCTCGCTATTCGAGAGATGATTTACAGTGGCTCATTCTTCTCAAAAGGCAACTCCAATGTTTCTCAAGTCATCAAGGCTGCTGATATGGTGGAGGAGCAATGGTTCAAAGACGCTCTGAACACCAGTGACCCTATTGACATGTTCATCCTCTTTGGCCACAACCCCGTACGGCCTACAGACGATACCAGCACGTTCAAGACTGTGTGGGATGCCATGCGAGAGGCTCATCCGACAACTCCGATCCAGATATTCGGAGGTCACACCCATATCCGTGACTTTGCAGTTTACGACAACTCCTCTATTGGAATTGAATCAGGCCGTTACTGTGAGACTCTCGGCTGGATGTCTATGAGTGGCTTTGACTCTGAGAACAGTGGCTTCAAAGGTACCAAGAAGCCGCACGGCGTCAAACCTCCGACGCACAAGGCAACCAACAGCTCAGTTTCGCCCTTTCTCTATTCCCGGCGTTACATGGACTGGAACCGCAATACCTTCATTTACCACTCGCGCATCCCGGCCGAGGCGTTTGATCGCCACGGTGGAGAAGTAGTCACTTCAAATATCACCGAAATCCGCAAGGACCTTAAGCTCGGTGAAGTCTACGGATGCGCACCAGAGACGTACTGCATATCGTGCGTTCCCTTTGAGGACGAGAAAAACATCTTCCCGGGTGTCATCGTCCCAGCAGTGGCGTCCATTGTCGTCAACGAGAGCCGGGCTGAAACGCCCAGGATCATCCTTGGCAACACGGGAGCCATTCGCTTTGACTTGCACAAGGGACCGTTCACATATGACGACAATTTCATTGTTTCTCCCTTCAGCGACATCTTCTTATACGTTCCCAATGTACCATTCGAGAAAGCGGACACCATCATTGACCAGTAAGAGACAATGTGCAATATCTAACTCGCCCTAGTCGCTGACCGTGCCGATTGTTACCAGGCTTAACAAGGGTGGTGCGGACAAGCGAAGCCTGTATGCATCCATGCCGACTCCTAGAGATGCCTGTACAGATCCCATCGTGGGGGCACTGGGGCGTCGCCAGGTGGAACCCAGTAAAATCATCCGACGACAGGAGTCTGTCACATCCGGCTACGTGACCTCTGATGATTGGGGGACTGATGGTATGCTACCCTTCTTCGAGGCGTGGATGGCATCACTCAGCTCTAACACTATTCTATTATAGGCGATGACTCTGTCCACATTGACACCCCATACTATACTCTGCCTGATTACTGGGAATCCCGCGCTGGATTTCCCAAGAATGGCACCGACCCCGACTCTGTCGACTTGATCTTTATGGATTTGTGAGTATTGGACATTTTTCATTACCACTATGTTGTGGAAGGGTACTAATCGTCATCTTTCCCTTGTAGCATCCAGGACTACATCATCGAAGATTTGGGTGACGGCTTCTCCGACGACATGGTGGAGTGCTACATTGATTGCGAGTTCAGCACCCGAGGTTAGTGACGCTCAACGATCTTGACCCATCACCAAAGGGTATACATCATGAGCTTATTGCTAATATTATTTTCTCTTAGACTTTATGATCCCTTACGCCAAGAGCGCGTGGCAAAAGAACATCAACAATTGCACTCTATCGTCTGCATAGATGTCCCGGACTACGATGGCTTTATACATGTACTGAGGGAATTGGGTCGAAAAATTGACCCTGTCGTGACAGAATAATTAATAATTGTTTTCGCGGTAATTGTCATATGGTACTACAGTATCATTTATAAATGTGCACTACATTTTCCAATTTTCGTACCCTGGGAGGACCTCAAGGCTCAACAGTGCTAATAGCAGGCATTGTCAAGTTGGTGAAGAATGTGACGCCACCCGTCTTTGATGTGGTCATCGAGCCGTCGGGAAGATTGCAGATGTCTTCAAATGTACCAGCACTCTTCCACTTTCCAGCCAAGATCTTGTCATCGTATTTATTGAGAGGGCAAGACTTTCCAGGACCCTCCGAGCAACCAGCCACCGGGTAGACCGCATCGTTGAGAAGCACCCGAAGGTACGATGTGCCGTGGCATTGGAGGCGCTCAAAAGCGACCGTGCCTCTCATGGGGTTATTGCGGCTGGATACATAGATCCGCCTGGGGTCCATTGAATCAGAAGGCAAGGGTCGCTGCTGGTCGAACAAACCCATGCTTGAAACCATCTGGTTAAGCTGGTTGTCGTGCGTGAATGCTACAGTCAGCTTGCCAACAGTGTCTTCGCCATTGTCAGCGCCGACAAGCGGGGTCTCGGGGCCGGACTTGAGTATGTCAATCACGCCCTGGATCACGGGGAGCATAACGGAGGTGTTGTGGTAGCTTCCGGGACCGGTGCCATAGTAGTATCGCAGATCCTGGCGGTACTCGTATTGCAGAATCTCCTTTCCAGTGAACACACCACAGAACGGGCTGACTTTGCGGAGGATCTGGCTCTCGAATCCACAAAGATAAGGGAATATGCTGATGTCATCTGTGGCCAGGCTGAGGTTTCCCTTGATGAGTCGGTTGAGTCTTTGCGCGATGGGAGGCAAGTAGATGCTATCCCATTCATCGACATAGCCAGCACCGGAATTGTCCTTGTACGTGGGACACGAGTCTGAAGTAGCCAGGGAGTTTCCAACAGCAGAAGAATCAGTTGAGAGAATTGGCTTAACGGTGCCCAGAGTTGTAGCATTAGGACCGCCGTAGCCTCGGGCGAAAAGTCTAGCAGAGTCGATGGTCCTCTGGTAGTTGTTCGCAAAGACATGGAAAGGAGAGCCATACTTGTACCACCCTGGATACCTGGTTCTCAGCTCAACACCAAGGTGGTACCTAGAATTCATTCAGTTAGTCCTGGGAATGGGATCAGGACAAAGAATGATATGTTCTATAACTCACAGCTCACCGTAGCCTCCGGGGGAGAGCTGGGCCAGCTGCTGGGCCGGGTCGTCGAGCACGGGCTTCCAATTGGGAAGAAAGTCAAGCGACCCCAATGCCGTGAACTCTTGGGCTTGGAGCTGAGGAAGTATTAGTTTTGACCATCTCGAAGACAGTCCAGTTTCATTGAACGCACCTTATCATGTAGGTCAACCCACTCAGCGTAGGCTCCTGGGTCCGGGTAACGACTACCGTGACGGACTATGTAAACCGCCTGTTCGACAGTACAGCCACCAGGCACTTCGTTTGAAATACCAAACACGTTGGGACCTAGTATAGATGTAATTGTCAGTTGAAACCTCAGTCTCAATGTTCCACACTCGTTCTCACACTTACCAGCGAACCAGGGGCTGTTGGCGCCGAGATGCTGCAGAACATTAAACTCGGCGACACTAACACCCACCAAGGCAGAGAAAACGGCAGAGTGCTTCATATTTGATTGAATAAACAGCTTTCGGGGCTGTATTGTTTAGCACTGAAGGTCACGCATCATTGCCAATCGAGAACAGCAGCAGCCCGCCCTTTTAACATTATTTACGGAGCGAATGCAGGTCCGGTCGGGATTGGGGCCGTTATCTGCAGGGTTCCCCAGTGGAACCGGACGAACACACTGTTTACGCCGTACGACGTATCGCAGAACCTGCCTTGCTGCCCACGTGCTTGCGCCGTTTCTTGGCTGAATTAATAGGTGACGTTTCTGTTATAACCATGCATGTAGTGATTAATTTCGTGGGACCTCACGTTATCGACCATGAATGTTCGATTGGCCGGATGTACACTGTTCATTCCCAATTCATTCAATGTTACGACGCGACGGCTGCTCGTTCGGGTGCATAATACACAAATACAAGTACTAATAAAAGGCCTCATTCTATCAATCGAAGGTAACAAAGGTACGGAACTTGCCTCTACCACATACGCTGTACGGAGTACTTATAGCACACATCACTGCTGATTTGTGCATCCTGTCCGACTACAATCCGCCGAAAAATTCGGCTTTTACGAGGCTCGTAGTTGGGATACCACAAACGATTATTTATCGTCAGCAAGAGCGTCAATGGTTTGCGATGCGACACAAAGGTTATGCTTAGTCGCCCGCCCGGAGTCTTGCATGAGTCAGTAATGCGATTAACCGGAGTCGCAAATTCCAAGTACGCATCTATAACCACTCAGTATGGAAACATTACCGAATACATTAGGCAATCGGCCCCCATCAGGGATAACAACATTGAAACATCAAACGCAAACCTGGCGTTTTTACTACGCAATCATTGATCTTAATGCTCAGGGGGCGACTGGGGTCCCCGCATCAAGTAAACAAGCTTAATGGCTGATTGCATCTTGACATTATCGGTCTGCGATAATAAATCTGGACCTGTTCGGACATATCACATTGGGTCAAGATTTCTCGTGGGGTACCTCTCATCATCGACCACAAGTCGTGTCGTCGATTTTGATTTTCTCATGAACAAGGTCAAGGTGGTTTTGTTTCCATCTAACTTCAAGATATCATAACGAAGAGAGGTATTTCAATGTTTCACATAACAATACCCAATGGTGGTGAAATAGTCTAAAATGGAAATCATATGTAATGCTATCGCTTATATACACAAATCGTCTTCTCTGAATCTCGCTCTCAAATCATATCAAAACATCATGGCCGCGCGGCAATATTTACTCGACGGCTCCGCAGGAAAAGGCCTTCTTGACGCTACCATCCAAGAACTTGGAGTTCTAAAATCAATAGTGTTAGCATGCTATTCACGTCATGGGGGTATTGGGTTGGCTGCGTTTGGCTTACAATGTCGGAAATACTAGCGTAGGTTCCTCCAATCAGGATGGCAATGCCAATAACGAAGATGATACCGTTGACAATGCTCTTGACGATGTTGTGCTTGGCGTACCAAGGGCCCTCGCGGATGAGCATGAACCAGAACATGGCGGGGAAGTAGAAGGTGAATCCGGTGATGAAGAGGGACGAGGAGAGAGAAAGCAGGTCATTGAAGAAGGGGATGGCCTCAGCAATGACAAAGGCGATGACGGTTATGACGGTGATGAGAATGAGCCAGCTCGCCCATCCCCTGGGGGTGTTGATGAACTGGGTGACGGTGTTGGCAAACATACGTCCGTGGAGGTAGCGACCGACGACGGTGGTGTTGATGGAACCAGAGATGTAGATGACGGGCAGTCCAACGCCAAAGGCGACCTTGGAGATAAGAGGACCGGCCGAGAGAAGAGCGGGAGACTGGACATCGCCACCAACAAAGGCGTAGATGACAGCACCGCAGATGGTGTAGATGACAATCTCGATGCCTCCCAGGGCGAAGATGGACTTGACGTAGTCCTTGGGTTCGCTCATCTCGTCCATCATGGAGAACTGGGTGATGCTGAAGCTGTAGGCAAAGACAATGTTGGTCAGAGCAACAATAGCATCGACAAGGGTGCAGCCCTCCTTGGGCCAGGCAGACCAGGGGACCGATGCCAGGCCGCCGGTGGAGTCAGTCGCCTTAATGCCAGTAGCAATAATGGTGATTCCGATGGCGAGGAGGATAGAGACAAAGTCAATGTATCCGAGGAAGGCAAGGTCGGCAAAGGACGGCGGGATGGCAAGGAGCAGCAGGATGATGGCGGACACGACACCAAAGATGATGCTGCAGACATTCTTGTCGACAATGGTCGTGAAGGCAATGGTACCGGTCAAGCAGTGGGATCCGACGAGGAAGATGAGCTGCAGGCAGAACATGACACCGACGAGCTCCTTACCAAAGCGACCGAGAATCTTGCCACCGGCATCGGCGTAGTGGTGGACATCGTCAAACTTGAGCTTGACCTGACCGACGATGTAACTGGTGTAGATGGCGACGAGACCGAGACCGATGGTCAGAATGACACCTGCGACCATGCCGAGGGTGGCAAAGGCCGAGGGCAGACTAAGACTACCGAGAGCAATGGCCTCGACAATAAGCAGGATGGTCATGCGCTTCCAGCCAAGACGGTGGAAGTGGGCATGGCCCTCGAGGGCCTTTTGCTCGTCGAAGCCACTCTGGTCGCCAATAGCCTTGACCGACTCGATGTCGTTCTGGGAATCGGGGATGTCGTCCATCTTGAGGTCGTTACCCTTGGTCTGCTTGGACGGGGGTGCGCCAGTGATGGCGTCGCCCATGGCGGGTTCGGAGTACTGGGCCATTGATGCTAAATATTGTGTGCGTGTGTGTGTAAGAGTGTGTAGGAGGAGTGGAGGAGTGTATTAAAAGTATATAGTAGGTAGGCCCTTTGTTGGCTCGCTCCCCCTCAATGGCCTAGGAAAAAAAGAAATTGACCAAGAGAAATGTGTTTTTTTCCCAAGAGGTGAGAGAGAGAGAGAGAGGAAGAGAGGGTCGGAAGAGGGTTAATAAGGATAAAGTCGGGCGGGGAGG
>FYEV01001776.1:57609-96860 GCA_900188565.1 Geosmithia flava
GGGGGGGGCGAGTTTTTCCTCTCGGAAGGAGCGAGTAGCGCGTGCAAGTGGCACAACTCTAGATAAGAAGAATTGAGGGCAGGGTTACGGGTTGACAGTGGGTCTTTACTAAGACTACCTATACTCGTAGATGGCGATTTTCGTCTCTGAAGAAGATAGAGAAGGCTTACGGAAAAGGGTTTGGGGTATGAACAGGCACTCTGAGAGGCCACGCGGGGGTGAGACAACATTGGAGTTGACATGGTCATACGACGACCTACACATACATGTACGAGTATACAGGCTACCACGAGTAAAAGTTGGATGTCTGCATCAATCAGGATTCAGAACGCATCAATGAGCAGTTGGACGACCCCGCAAAGGTTAAAAGGGCCCATGTGCCTTGAACAGCTGGATTGGTTGTCGTGATGGGTAATATCTTGACTTACGAGTACGGAGTACGCAGTAGCAGTACCCTGGGCTGGTAGGGGAACGGCGAGATGCGCAGTGTTGACCATGTTAGTCGAAAGCGAGGACGGTCAACGGTGGATATTCGTGACAAATGAGAATGCAAGGATGCCACTCTGAACTTGAACGGACATTGGCCGTTCTTCCTAATACCGTGGTATGAGCGGAGCGTAAGCGGGTCTATCGGCAAACACGTACGAGTAGGAGTCGTTAGTCTTTGTCATGTTTTTGGTCTCGGACAGTCCGTGCTCGCGCCTACTCGCTCTAACTCGCTTTAACTCACTTTGCACAACGTAATAGAAATTGAATTCCTCCAGGAAACTATCCACAAGAGGCAAACTGACATGGGCTTTATCTCTGATGAATGCCGACCGGGGAAAACAATACATCGTTTCAACTCCGAGAGATGGACGAACAACACCATGTCCATGAAAAGACGTCGCCAAGCCATCACCAAGCAGTCCAGCAAAAGCCGTACAAAACCCCAGGTTGGAGCCGCACGGGAAGGCCGCAAAGTCCTCCACATGAGGAGAAAAGTGCAGTGCAGATCCTGGCAAGTTCGGAAGCAGGACTGCCGATGGCGCTGTGCCAAGACGGCAGTGACGCGCTAAACCTGCGCGCAGCATCCAGAAGATTTCTAGGAGCTACAGAGCGAGTCAAGAGACCAATCGGGTGCCGAGGTATTGACCCCTGTTGTTGGTCTTGGCCACACACGACACACACACACACACACGCACATACTAGTAGCACGCTTGTCGAGGTTTTTTTTTTTTTTTTTTTCTTCGCTCTCGCTTTCCCGACCTCCCCTTCCTGTGCGCTGTAGCCTGTAGCCTATAGCTTGTAATACCGTATGTTAGTACGCCGTAATATTAGAAAACCCCTCATCAGGATGCTCGACGTAATATTGCCCGTACACCCTTCTCGTACATCGCACACTCTCAATACTCCGTATCCCGTACTCCATACTCCAAACCTACACCGTAGTCGTGGGATGCGGGACCCTGCTACTAGTAGTAGTAGTATTACTTCGTATCTACTACGTACTTGCTGTCCATGCCTGTACCTGTACTCGTACTCCTACGTTCCTGTAGGCAACCACATAACCAATATTACCCAGTGCCATTACGTCGTATTAGGTACTGGAAATGCAGGACCCCTGAAAAAAGCATGGTCCATGGGACTGAGCCATCATTATTATGCCATCAAAAGACCCGCCGGGGTTCAAGATAGAGATTGAGGGCGACGAATCAAAAAGTATCGATTACCCCGACATTATAGGTAACAATTATCTTTTTATCTCTGCTGAGTCTGGTCTCCTCCAGAGCGGTCTTGGCTTTGGTAGTTGGAAGCTGTCAATATCTTCAGGTGGCTCGTGTGGCGCAGTTGTGGTGGTCAATGTACAGGGCACACCTGGGCGTGGCGGCGCAACGCTTGAGCCTAGGCTCTTCTTCCTCAACCAACTTCCAAGTGGCCCAAATAACTCGTACGAGCATACGGAGTACGAGTAGAACCATTGTTACATGTGTGTCCACAATACTCCGTACTTTAGTCTGGATCATCAACACCAATATCCCTACGCGAGAAAAGGAATCAAGTGAGGGGAATGGAGCATCATCATAAAACTACAGACTCAACAATCTTGCAAGTCTTTGCCAACTATGACACCTCGAGCGTAACACGGCATCATCAGCCTGGCCTGTTCCCCTAATCCTCCACCAATGGTGTAGAGACGTCGTAGGTCATACGTAATGTTACTCCCGCATTGCATGCTCTTTACGATGATCACCTTGTGCATTTTCCTCTTATCCTCGGTAGTAGATGTTCGCCCCCACTGTGCACCTGCGGAGTGATTCTGGCGTACACCATTGAAGGCAAGAGGTTTGGGGGCTTCTCCACGATCCAGTGGTGATCCCCGGATACAAAACCAGGCTTGACGGACAGGATCCGAACACAGACAAATGAATTATGTCATGAGAATGAAAGCAGCGTAGATGTTCCGCTCTCTACCTAGCTGCGTGCTCTTGTATGTGGGCCTGAGGCATTGAATTCGCAACTTTCAGAAGGTACTTGTGGCTGTTTTTACGCCACACTTTTCCCTGTCGATGATTGGATGATGATAGTACCGCCACATTTCCGAAATACATTCGGCGTCAAAGCCACACCAAATGACTTCGCTGCGCCGCAAAGGCCGTCATCGCTCAGCTGTCAACAGGCTTTGCCACCCCGCACGCCCATATCTATGACTTGATCTAACCATATTTTAGTCTGCTTGCTTCATCAATTCTTCCATTGACAATAATCAACGCATAGAAAGTGCTTGATCTTCAATCTCCATCAACTCACAGACGCTACCTTGAACTTCACGTCAGCCGCTGTCAGACAACGGGTGACATACAGTAACACAACCCCTCCGTTTCTTACGACAACTCGGTTTCAAAGCCCCACAGATGCAAGGCTACAACGCAGCACCACCCCCGGGAGCTCCTCCTGCAGGAAGCGGTCCACCGCTGCCGGAGGGTTGGATATCTCAATGGAACGACCAATACAAGACATGGTGAGTTTACTACTACTATTTTTCCGTCTCTCTCTGGCTCTCGCCTCGAGAGCCTTCCCGCCGCCCTATGGAGCTGTCCCGTCTGACAATCAACCCCGCATTACAGGTTCTACGTCAACACGCACACCCACGTTTCGCAGTGGGAACGTCCTACGGGACCTCAGTCCTCCCAGTATGGAGGAGGACCTCCTGGAGGAGCGCCTCCTCAGAACAGCTATTCCAGCGATGCTGAGCTGGCCGCCAAGCTGCAGGCTGAGGAAAATGCCCGAGCACACGGCTCATCCCCCCAGCCAGGCCCCCCTCCTCCCTATGGCCAGCAGCATGCATACCCGCCAAGCCCTCAACCCCCGCAGCAGCAGCAGTACGGCGCACCCCCTCCTCCTCCTCAGGGTTATCCTCCCCAGCAGCAGTACAACAACAACGGCGGCCCTGGGCTCTACCCACCCCAGCAACAGTATGGCCAGCAGTCGCCTAGCCCTGGGCCCTACGCACAGCCTCCTAGTCCGTATGCTCAGCAGCAGCAGCAGCAGCCGCAGCACGGCCAGAGCACCGGAAAGGACGGCCTTCTAGGCAAGGTCTTTGGCAAGCTGTCAGGTGCCGGTGCAGGTGGCTCCTCCGCCGGTGCCCTTGGTGCCTCCCAGTTTGGAAAGAAGAAGAAGAAGAGCAAGTTCGGCCTGCCCCTTGGAGCCGCCGCCGGTGGTGCAGGGCTCGGTATGCTTGGTGCTACAGCCTTGGGCGGCCTCGGTCACCATCATGGCGGAGGATACTACGGCGGCGACGGCTACTATGGGGACGGAGGCTACGGTGGTGGCCCTGGTCAGGGATATGGCGGAGGCAGCTCCAGCTCAGATGGCGGTTACGACTCTGATGGTGGAGGCTTTGGTGGTGGTGATGATTTCGGCGGTGGTGATGACTTTGGCGGCGGCGATTTTTAGGCGGTTGGATGTCTTTTTTTTTTTTACCGGCGTATACTATAGGTCCTGGTTCGGTTCTCTTAATGATTTATGCTTGAACGTTTAATTATTTATTTTATTTCATCTCAATGAACCCGGTTCTTCGTCATGGGCACCCCGATGGCGGGGACTGGAACGATTCTATGTCCTTGCTTGTTTGACCAATCTAGTTGATATGTTCCTTGTACATCGCATCAAGAGAGCAATCTGGAAAGTGCAAATTCTATACAGCCAGAATATAAATTTACCTTGGGGAAGAGGAGTATGTTTCATAATATACTTGGCTATGAAATCAGTAGCTAATAAGTCAACGTGGTATTTGTGGTTGGATTATATCTTTATTGTTACATCATTTTACCATTACGCCGTATCAGACCCTGAAGGTTGTGACGTGGTAGCCCTTATACTTTTTTTTTCCTATACCCGCTTTACTAGACAATTCACCACCCCACGTCGAATTTTCCCACCAACTGGATTTTGCCCCACCAACCGCCACCAGCAAAAAAAAGATAATCCTGCCACTTTCATCCGAAATAGTACCAGCAACAACAAGGTCCATGATCTCGCGCTGATATATTAATATATCTATATATCTCGAGATTATATTCGAAAGAACAGCCCGCACAAAATTCCATCAACCGCGGCCATGGCTGCGCCCAACCCCCAGCAGACAGAGGCGAACCCTGTCTCTGCCCCGCCCCCAAAGCCCATCCACAGTCTCGTCCTCGATACAGGACCCCTCATCAAGAACGACCCGTCTGTCGATGTCCTTCGCGCTCGGTCCGAGCAGTTCTACATTCTCCCGTCGGTCATTCCCGAGATCCGCGACGCTGCCACACGCACCAGGGTCGAGACAGCCGTCCTTCCCTTTGCTATTGTGCGGGCGCCTAAGCCCGAGAGCCTGAAGTTCGTCATCAACTTTGCCCGTCGCACCGGTGATCTCGAGGTCCTCAGCAGACCTGACTTGGAGGTCCTGGCTCTCACATACGAACTTGAATGCGAGCGAAACAACGGAGACTGGCGTCTGCGCAACACTCCCGGACAGAAGACGCTGAACGGATCGGCGCCAGGCCGCGACAACGAAGCCCCCAAGACGGAGGAGGGTCAAGAGAATGTGACAAAGGAAGAGGCAGAGGGCGATGTCCCTGCCGACGCCAACACAGAAACTGCCAAGGAGGTTTCACCGGCAGACACCGGATTGGATAAAGAGGTCGAGAAGCTGAACCTCGAGACTCCTGTGGTTACTGTAAACGCAGAGGGTGACAAGGTCGAGGAGCCCAACGTTGCACAGGGTGAGAGCGCCGTGGCGCCGGAACCCGCAACGGGAACACTCGTTGATGGCGAAAAGGCCGACGAGTCTGTCGCCGCAGAAGAACATGCCGAAGTGGTGGAAGACGAGAATGACGAGGATGAGGATGATGATGAGGAGGACGATGGCGGCGGCTGGATCACGCCGTCCAACCTGAAGAAGCACAAGGCCAAGGACGATGGCGGCTCAGCGAAAGAGGGCAAGCAGCCCATCACACTGCAAGCAGCGATGCTCACGTCTGATTTCGCCATGCAGAACGTGGCGCTACGCATGAACCTGAACCTGGTGTCGCCCTCGCTGGCGCGCATCTCCCGTCTGCGCACATGGGTTCTCCGTTGCCACGGGTGCTTCAAGACGACGCGGGACATGGAGCGACGCTTCTGCCCCACGTGCGGACAGCCGACTCTGATCCGCACGGCGTGCACTATCGACGACCGAACGGGCGAGCTGACGGTCCACTTGAAGAGGAACTTCCAGTGGAACAACCGCGGCAACGTCTACAGTGTGCCCAAGCCTGTGGCCGGCTCGTCCAACGGACGCGTGCCTAAGGGTAAAGGGAAGCACTCTGCCGGTGGAAAAGGTGGATGGGGAACGGATCTGATCCTCGCTGAGGACCAGAAGGAGCACACCAGGGCTACGACGGAGCAGCGCAGGTCACGCAAGAAGGACATTATGGACGAGGATAGCCTGCCCGGTATTCTCACTGGTAGGAGGGATGGCGGTGGCGGCAGGATACGTGTTGGTGCTGGACGCAACGTCAACTCCAAGAAGAGGAACTAAGGGGAAAATGATGACCAAAAAGTTTTTATAACGCATTTCACGGGTAAAAAAATGGATAGAATATATGTTTTTGATCTTTTTTTTATTCGGCCTTGCCTCCTAGTCAAGAAGATGAACGCCTCGGGTGCCACCGTAACTCCGTGAAAAAAAAATCAACCAAATAGAAATCCCATGAGTAAAAAGGTCAAGACCCTCCTGTATGTATATGCACGCATATTGTTTTTATCTTGTTTCCATCACTTCCTCTAACTCGATCTGTATCAGGTCATTGTGCCTTCCGAGATGTCGTAGTGTAGTAATGTTGCTGCCGTAGTAAGGAGAGCTGGAGTTTATTCCTCCTCTATCATGGTTGTTAGTATCAGATTCTCTTGTACGGCACTTCTTGAACCAGGGAAACTCACTCTGCTGGGTAAGGAGCAGACCAAAGCGGCGCTTGAGAGTGACACGCTGGCGCGACCACTTGTCGTCGGGGGAGAAGCGAGCAGGGTGCGCCGACTTGGTGACCTGGCCGTGGGCGACCTTCTTGAGGGTGTAGAGGCGCTTGCCCTCAGCGTCGAGAGTGTACATCAAATGCATTGTGGCGTTTTTTTTGGTATGGATTGATCGACGAGGAAAAGAAGTCGGTCGTGGCGTTGACAATCAATGGCGGGATCGAGGTTGTAGGTATGCCTTCAATTCTGTCACTAAAAAAAAAAAGTATCACGAAAAAAAATTGGTTGGAAAATTTCCACCCAATTCGGTCACGTGCGCTGTCTGGCGAGAAAAAAAAAATAGAAAATGTTTATCGATAAGCTTCCCACCAAACCTCCCATGTCAGACTAGACCCATAAATATCCGGCAAGCTGCAACCCAGTAAGTGCTACGATGATTACATGGCAATTATTTGAACGCCATGAAACGTCATTTTCACTAGTTATACTTAGGATGACGAATACCGTTGCTGTTTACATTTCAAAAAATTGTATCAAACTCCAGTTGAGATGTACGTGTATCACGGTATAAGAAACGATATATGAGCGAGGAAATGAATGACATTGGCGCCATAGGCTTAAACAAAAAGAGGATAACCCAAGAAATATACTATCATAACAAGAGAACGTGTGTCAAAATGAACAGAAAAAGCTATGCCGTTTAAAGGCCAGCAAGATCAAGAATGTAAACCCAGAAACAGACCCCGGATATGGTCTTCAAAGAACTAGAGATTAATCAAGCTCTCCAACGCGAGCACCCTTCTCGCCAGCCCATCCGTGACGCTCGTAGAAGCGGAAGACGAGGTCGTAGTCCTCAAAGTCGTGAACAATGCGGTCAACGCGACGGTATCCCTGGACAGGGTCGACAAGACGGTCATTGGCGATGCTCTTCTTGACGGAGGAGTCATCACCCATGCCGTAGGGGTTGGCGCTCTTGCCCTTGGCCTCAAAGAGAGTGACGCTGAAGCGGCCAGGGCGGAAGATGGAAACGACATGCTCAATAACCTCGGCCGTGGTGCGTCCACCGTTGCCGCCAGGAACATTGGTCTCAAACGAAGCAAAGGAGCACTCGGGCTCGGGGGTGACGTGGACGGTAAAGTACTGGCCGCCGTGGTTCTTGGTCACCTCTCCGTTGGCAGCGGGAGGAGGGGGCACGACGCCATTGGCGGAGAATCCGCAGGGTCCAAAGAGGTAGGCGTCAACACGGGCGTCGGGGTACACGCTGGTGGGGTAGACGTCGGAGAGACCGCAGTACTCGGAGACGACGGTTCCAAGGGCATGGCCCTCAGTAGTCAGGGACTCGGTAGCATCAAGGTCTTCGTGCTGGGCACTACCCATGTCCTCTCCGTTTCCAAAGACATCAATCTCCTCATCCAGAGCGCCGAGACTCTCCTGGGCCTTGTCACGAGCATCCTTGGCCTTGGCAGCAAGCTGATCGCGAGCCTTCTCGCTAGCGTTGGCCAGGTAGAACTGCTTGGCATTCTCCACGTCGAGGTCCGTCATGAGGATCTCGAGGGTCTCGTCACTGTGACCAGCTGAAGCAGCGGCGACAGGGGATACACCAGCGGGAATCTTGACTTGCTCAGCACCAACAAGCTCGGACTCGGGGGTGCGAGGGGGCGTGAGCGACTGGTTGGGAGACGTGATGTAGAGGTACCAGTGGTCGCCGTTCATCTTGCCAACCATGTAGGCGCTTCCACCCTCAAACATGTCGTCGAGGAACTTGACCTCCTGCTTCCAGCTGCGGTGGGGGCCGTGCTGCTTGTCGGGGAAGAGGAAGTTCTTGCGGCTGTAGAAGACGCGGTAGGGCGTGGCAGCAGAGCGGATGTTCTCGACGCTGTCGGCGTTGTGGAAGGGGAAGCCGGCATGGAGGGCCGCGATGTGGAGCATGCGCTGAAGACCGAGGAGCAGGGTGGTGGTGCCGCAAGTCTTGAGGATGAGCTTGTGAGGGAAGACAAACATGCTCGACTCGGACAGCAAGTAGGCGTCGACGGCATCGGACTTGAGAACGGAAAGGATCTTGCAGTTGACCAGGTCCAGCATATCGACCCAGACGTCACCGGGGACGCTCTTCAGGCCATCGGCGTGGGTTCCGGGGGGGAGGATCGAAGGGCTAGGGGCGAACCAAACCTCGAGGAGCTTCTCAGGGCCTATAGTGGGGTTAGCTATGCACATGCTGATGCCAGGCGGGGGCGGGGTAGGAGGGGAAAAAAGACTGACCTTCAAAGGCATTGCTGGAGTCGAGGTCGGCAGCGACATCGTGATTGATGGTCAGATGAGGCGTAGCCTCAGACAAGGACAGACCATAGCCATTGGGGACCGAGCGGCTAACCATTCTCGTGGTGTAAACGGTGGCAAGATATGCCCTCGACGGTATTCACGGAGAAGCTATTTGCTTGCCTTGGCAAGTGGGAAGAGGCCCAAGGGGTTGCTGAGTGAGAGAAAGAGAGAGAGCTCTTGTCGTTTTCCGTGCCCGGGTTGGCAGGGTCCGCGGAGCACTAGCTGCCACTCAAACAGACCGTCTTGGGGAGTCTGTCCGAGGAGAGTAGGCCCACAGGAATGTGGCTCTTCCAGAATGCTGGCGGAAGCCAGCAGCAATCAGCAGTGTAGAGAGTCTAGGTAACGTCTCTCAAGTGGACGTTAGGGAGGTTGGAATTGGAGGGCGAGCAAGAAGAGATCCCGCGACGAAGTCGTGGTAGGCAACGGTGGACGTCCGATACCTGTGGAGGAGTATCGGATCCTAGGAGGATGTACCTCGGTCGAGGGTGTCTGGGTATGTTATTTTGTCGCAAATAGTCTTTTTTTGTCCCTTCAGTAGGGGGTGTTATCGAGGCCTGGGAGAGTTGCAAAGTCAGTATTGCGCACAATTGTGGGATGAGGGCTTCATGGCGGGGAACGAGAGACGACGTACTTGGACGGACGGTTGAACAGGAATCGAAGAGGGTCTGTGGATGGCATAGAAGGCTCAACGAGCAATTGAGCAAGAAAAGAGAGCTCAGCCGAGCAAGACGGTGACAAACGAAAAGCCACCTAGAAAGTAGAATCTTGAGTGCAAGTCTATTGGGATCGCTACGCAAGAAGCGTTGTTTGGTGAAGGAGAAAAAAAGGAAGGCGAATACTGACGTCGCTGCAGCAATTTTTTTTTTCTCCGTCTTTCCCCTCTGTGGGTTTTTTTTTTTTCTTTCTGCCATTTCTCTCTAGGTCTCTCTCTCTATGGCGGTTCTAGCCCGAGCCGTGACAAAAATAGCGGATGTTACCTCCCCGAGTTCCAAGTTTTCAGGGCAGGTACGACGGGCGTAACGGCAGCGCCGACATTTGCCTAAAATGGCACTGCAACCCACTGAAAGTCTGTAGCCTATGGGGTGTAACTCGCTGTAACTATGGGCTGCAGCGGTCAATCTATGAATACAGGCGCCGGTAGCGCAGGAACCATCCGTCCATCCATGGAACCTCCAATGGACGAGTAGTAGTATTTCCAGTTATAGTTGGGGTAGGGCCAGTCCATTCATGATAAGGTGGATTTTTTGTCCTCTCTGGAAGGTTCCCCGAGTGTGTTGACGCCCGATATTCATTAGGCTCAGGGTGGTAGAGTCCAGTATTAGCTACTGATGATTAGTGGCCTCCAATAGAGTGCCGTAGATTATCATTACTTGCTATTGTTGTGCCCTGTCGCGTGCTCTCTTTTAGGAAATACGATTATTATTGCAGTATTTGTTTACTCCTAGTCTTTGATGGCTTTTTCAAAATGGTGGTGTCCGACTCATTTACGAGTAGAGTATGCTCGTAGATTTTTGGTCGTTCCTTCCCCGTAAGAAACAAGTGCGTCATCGCCGATCTGCCTCTCATTACATGTACTATGGCCAAACCCATTCTCTCGTGTTGAACATACATGTAGCCTATTATTGCACCGAGAATATAAATATTAGATCACAGTGTTGTGCGTCCATGGCAAAGACTGGAAAGTTTTTTTCTCTGTTCTTTACTATTAGTATTCTCGTCCTACCTAGTAGTAGTGGAACGCGGGGTTTATGCACCTCACCATTGGCATGGGCAATGTCATCGACGATTCAATTGTCCCATGTCGAGAATACCAATTTGTCCCTCACCGCCGCTCCGTTCCACTCGGACTGTCGTCCATCCGTCTCTTCTGGCTACATGTACTATCCGCTTAACAGTTTTAGTACTGATCAGTACATGTACTCTATCGCCAACAACAGTCGCATAAATTATAATAATGCATCCTCGTACGACATGGCGTAGACCGCATGTCCGGCATATGCAGGCACATTGTACACATACACGATAGACGGACGAATCACCATGTTGACACATGACGCCGGGTTATTGCATTCGCTAAAACAGTATCACTCAACACGCACAGCCAAACACAGAAACTACATGTATGTGCTTCGTAACTCGTAATATTTTGCTTTTTAATTCCCAACTGCTTCATCCACGTGCTTCACCACCTCTTGGGCAACATCCTTAAAGATGTGACTCAGCGAGCAGTCCTTGTACTTATCCACCAGCAAGCCATCATCCTTACTATCCTCCTCGCCTTCGTCTTCTGCCGTCGAGATATCTCTGCCCCCGACCTGTGTTCCCACAGGGTAACGAGGTCGCCTGCCCTCCTCAATCAGGGCTATGAACTGAGCGTCCATGGGTGCTGATCCCAAGAAGGGCACGCCAAACTCCGTCGCCATGGACCTGCCACCTCCGGACCCAAAGATGTCGGTACACTCTGAGCAGTGCGGACACACGTAGCCGCTCATGTTCTCCACGACGCCAAGGACTCTCACGCCCGTCTTTGCGCAGAAGTTGAGCTCTTTGCGCACATCTGCCGTCGCCACAGCCTGGGGTGTCGTCACCACCACCGCTCCAGCAACCTGGCTGCCCAGGGCGTCTCTCTGCAGTGTTTCCACCAACGAAATGTGCTCATCGCTCGTCCCAGGTGGCGTGTCGATGAGGAGGTAGTCTGTGGGGCCCCAGAAGGCGTCCTTGATGAACTGTCGGATCATGGCCGTCTTCTTGGGTCCACGCCACACCACAGCGTCGCCTCGGTTGGGCAGCAGGAACCCCAAGCTCATGGCGTGCAGGCTTCCCGTCCCCGTTTCTGCGTCTGCCTCGTGCACCACCACGGGCGCCCAGCCCCCGGGGACTTGTGTGACTTTGGAGGTCTCGATGGATAGCATGCGCGGGATCGAGGGGCCCGTAAGGTCGACGTCGAGGATGCCGACCGAGTGGCCTGCCATGGACAATGATAGGGCTAGCTGGGTTGTGACTGACGACTTGCCGACGCCGCCTTTGCCGGAAAGAACCTGCTCCAGTCAGTAAGCCGATGCCTTGAGGCATAGCGCATCGTGAGAATTCATGCTCGACGTACCAGCACAATGTGCTTGACCTTCTCCAGACCCATCTTAGCAATGCGCGCGCAGGCCGGGCGATCAGGCGTTTATCTTTGGAGGGGTACAAGTGCGGGGTCTTCTTGTTGCTCTCTTTCTACAATCTTTCGAGCGCAGCGGGGGTATCTTCAAGTGATGGAGGAGAGGAGGTGATCGTGGCGTTTGATGCGATGTAGATGTTGATTGTGGGAAAATAACATTTTGCAAGACAATGGCCGAAGACGGAGCTATGATTTCAAAGCCAACGCCGAGGTGGCGGGCCAAATCCAACTTGACGGGTTTCCACCCCCACTAAACCCCTCCATCATTTGTAAGCTTGACGTACATTTATATTCCTCCTCTTCCATTGGTACGTTGTAATTGTTTCAACACTACATGTAAGTGCTCGAACATTCTCATACGCATGCGTCTAGTAATCTCAAATTATTCGATGTACTCGTATACTCTTCTTCTCCAATTTTGTGTGCTATCGAAACAAAAACAAAGATGCAATGTGGTATCAACAATATTATCGCCTGAAATCAAATCGCCAACCGTATACGCCGCGTTTTTGTCCCTGTCCCTCCTTGTAAGAAGCCTGATCCGACACATGCGTATCCATATGTACCTGATCATATAAAACCGTCGCTAGTATGAAACAAATGCCGTAAATCCCTTTCCTCTTCCTATATCCATTAAATCTCCAGCTTTCACTTCTTCCCATCCTGCTTCTCCAAGTCTGCAACGTACTGTGCTGCATCCCGGGGCCAAGACGCAATGGTCCTGCCGAGTTCATCGCGGCCCAACATCACGGGGTTGCCACCAAACGGTATGCTGTTCATGGGTCGGTTGAAGCGGATGATGGGCCCTCCGTCGATTGTGATGCCGATATACTCGGCGTCTTTCATGGTGTCTTCCGAGGTGTTTCTGATCTCGTCCTCGTCGTCAACTTGAATGGTGTTTCTGCCACAAAAAGGAAAGTTAGCCAACGTGGAATAGGGCCCTTAGACGAATGAAGTAGTATGACATACACTTGACTCATGGGGGGTCCTGCGTTAGGATCAACAGAGCTCTCTGTGCTAGTTGAGGCAGCCCTCATCTTCTTGATCCTGGTCTTGGTGCCGAGGTGGAATAGGTGAAGGAAGCCTGCGATGACAAGGACGGGTGTTCCAAGTGCGAGTGCCCAGGGCCTAGACAGGTGTGTTAGTTTTCTTCCGTATTTGTTTCCATATACCTGAGAGATTGTATACACAGGTACTTGATAGTACTAAAGTGGGATGGGAAGGGAGCGCCAACGTACGGGTGAGGGCTGTTCTTGAGCTGGTGGATCATAGAGAGGATAATGCCCATCATGGCAATGAGCGAGCCCACCTGGATCATCATGAATGATGACCAGTAGAGTGAAATCAGGTCCTCTCCGTCACAGAACTGGAGAGCCATGAGACAGTAGATCTCCATAATGACGATGACGGCTGAGACGACAATGCAAACCAGACACAACAGCATGTACATGCGTATCGTCTTGGTCCTTATCTTGGGTTGTTCTTTTAGTCGGTCGGCAGCAGTTTGAGCCCTGTTTTCAAAACAAAGAAACGGACCTGGTCAGTCATTGTCATGGGAATGTGTAAGGGGAGAAATGATGGGAGATGTTGTCAATCAACGTACTTTGTATAACACCACGAGGCAAGAAACAACACAAATAGATTTGTGATAAACATGGTCCAGTAGATGACACTGAACTGCCACTTCTCCATGTGAGAAGCAAACTGGGCATACTTCTTACACAGCTCCGGATCAGGGTCGGAGTACGCCATGATAAAAAAACACGTCCCGAGATGGGAGACACCAAAGATGTGACAAGAGAGCACCGGCGGGGGTCCAAGTGGGAAGACGATGGGTTATTCGGAAGAAAGAGATAACAACAAGATAACTAGCCAAAATAGATACAGTGAAGAAGCGTATCGATATCTTGCCGCTTTCTTGTTTTGGTTCAAAGCCAATGTATAATATACAACGACTAATGTAATGTATATACAAGGCAATGTATGTGTGTGTATGAGTATGAGAACAACAGAAAAGAGAAACAACCGGTGTGTGATGAAGAGCGGACGGATGTATTATAGGTAGAAGCCGGGACAGGACACGGACAAGACGGACGGGAAGACCCCCGTACGGCCGCGTACCCCCCCAAGAGTAACCAAGACCCCAAGACCATGGCATAACCCAGACCATGAATGTAAATGTTCACCCCCTCCCCTCTCTCCCTCGTCCCTCCTCCTCCTCTTCTTCATTCTGTGAAACGAAACTTATGATAACAAGACTTTTGAAGTTAGTGCAACCCCACGCCCCCCTTTTTTTTTTCCTTCTTTTTGGCCACAATGGATAAAAGGGGCCCTCCCATGAACAAATGATAATCCGTCATCTCAATAGACACACACCAGGGCTGGGGTTGATGGTGGTTGCCCCCCCCCCTCCCCCTGTTTTCGGCGGTGGGTGCCCGAGAGATCCGCCCTTCAGTAACTAGGACTACCCCCCCCGCCCCTTGTCTCTCCTCACTTCAACTCCGCCCGCTGGCCCGGTACTTTTTTACCACTTGTAGTTTATTTCTGTAGTCTAAAAACTCCGTGGAGTATGGGGGAGACGGGAGGCCGTAGCGGAGTCATCATCGCTACTATCCGCAAACCCCGTCAAACTCGCAAAGTTGGTAGGAGTCAGAGACATGTGGCTTGGCAGTGGCACTTGGCAATGGCACTTGGCATATAGGAGCCGGCCGGTGACAGGAAACCTTTGTTAGTCTCCTTCGTCCCGGCATTGGTTTGAAGTTTGCCGTTTGAAGAGACGAAGGGAAGAAGAAGAAGAAGAAGAAAGAAAGGTTGTAACGCCAACTCGTCAACTATGACTCCATTCGAAACATGTACTCCCGTTGTAGGGGGACACCATTAATACTCTAGTATGACTATATCTGTATTACGATTCTTACTCGTACACCGTACAACGTGCTTGGCTGTCAGATTTTCTTATTTCTGTACTCGTGTTCTGGACTCTTTTTTCCTTTTGCTTCCACGCCGTTTGACAAAATCCCGGCCATACATTACCGCCGGCCCGTGATAGATGACGAAAATGAGATTGGTTGGGCCCTGAGTATCGGGCACCCGCAGACTGTTTGTACTTCCCGCTCCTTTTTTTCCTTTTCTTTCTTTTCTTTTTTTTTTTTCCTTGTTTCTGGTTATCCATCTCTGGCACCCCCATGCACGAATTACGCGCGGTCTAGGAAACCAAATGAGAAAAAGGTTGTTGTCGGCCCATGAACGTGCAACATGTGAATGCAATGCCACCTAGTTAGTGCCATGTAGCAGCAGTATATCGTGCTATGTTTGAAGCAAACTACAAAGAGTACCTGCGCGCACTTGATGGTTAGATCGCCATCCGGCTAGTCACCCCATTGGCCCCTATTTCCCAAATGGGCACCCCGGCACTCGTCGATAGGCAATCCACTACGGTGGGATCGCCTTGTGGCTTGGAGAAGGGGGTCAGAAGGGGAACATCTTGGCCTGTTAGTTAAAATTGGAGAGACGCAATAGAGGGCGCGCGCGTGCCGTGCCCAACCAAAAGCAACCTGACATGGTCCTTCCATGGCAAATCAGGTCCGGTAGCCTCCCTCCCTGTCTTGAGTTGCACACCCTCTCATACTCTCATGTACATTTAATAGAGTTAAATCCCAGCGTGGCACACACCCTTCCAAGCCTTCCCTGCGTTTGGTCCCTTGTTGGCAATGCGCACGCAAACAGCTGAGCCTCATTGCGCGCGCACACACACACACAAGGTAACACATGTCTCGCCTAGTCAAAGAAGAAAGCATGCACTGGTTACAACTAGTATTACCCGCCTGTACTCGCCGTACCTGTAGTGCTGTAGCATCTTACCCTTGTTTGAATGAATACCCCAACAGTGAATCGCCTTTTGTTGCTCTTGAATCATGGCTTGTCGATCCACGCCCCCCTTTCAGACTTTCCCCCTCTTGAGGCTGTGCAAAAGATGAAGGGAAAAAGAGATGACATAGAGACAGGACCGTCTAACTTGGGGCCTTGTGGAAACGGTGCCACACTTGAGTACGACGTACGACGTAAGTCTTCGTCTAGGTGCCGGGGGGGAACCACTTGGTGTTGGACTTGTCCTTGTTTCCCTCCCCACCAGGACCACCATCATGATGGCACCATGGCACCAAACTGCCAGGGCCTTATGGTTATAATTAAGCTACTCTGGACTACGACGTATTAGAACTCCTGTCAGGCTTCTTACTGGGAATGTGAGACAAAAACTCCACTCGCGCTTCCTGTGGTGGACAGGGCTAACCGTCTATGGAACATGAGAGGCCTCATCTACGGCCTTATCTTTCAACCCGCTCCACCATGGGGCAGTGCCGTACATGTACGAGTGCACACCTGCAACTTTTGTTCCGTCGTGATGAGAAAAGCACCCAGACATTACCAATTGCGGGCCAACCATTCGACTCATCATTGAGGGCCCTGGTGTCTGTCGTGGCACGAACCTCGCATAATAGATAGAAACAAAGGCCAAGAAAAGAGACGAAAGATAACAGAGATAACTTCTGATTCCCCCTCGTAGTTAAAAGCTCTCCGCCTCGCCCTGCCCATTCTCTTGACAAGAAGGTTGGCAATTGACGTTTTCCCGCATGGGCCAGGTCATGGAAGCAATGCAAGATGCCGTTACCAACATAAGCCTTTGTATTTGGCGTCGCTCTAACCATCGGCACTGCGGAATGTGTTCCACAGTATACGCTTCGGAATCTAGCAGGTGGTGTGCGTGATATTCCTACTCGATTGCCTGGGCTGTGCAACATCACCATGGGCCTCCGGAGAAGTTCGGAGGCCTCAATGGTAGGTTTCCGATGCGATCACGTCGCATCTGTGAGTCTGCGAGTACTGACTGCTTTGATTGAAATCATTGTCAATCACCAACTGCTATCAAAATACATGTAAGTCGATGTCGACCTCGCACAAAATGAATGCAGGCAGCAAAAGCGACGATCACTTCCCCCGATCTTCAGCACCATGTGCAATGTTGTCATGGCTACGAAAAAGACCAATCACATAGTACTGTTTCAACTCGTGGCTGACCCTCCCGTTGATAACAATATGTTCAAGGCTTACGCCTTGAAGATAACGGGTTTGGTTTATAATGACAATGGGTAAAATGTTTCACAGGAGCTTTGTACTCAGATTGGTCTCTGTACGGGCGCGCACACACACACGCACACACTCTCTCTCTCTTAAGATTCACCCTCGGCTTTTTTCCTCCACTCCCCAAGCTTCCCTTTACTCTTCTCTCTTTTCCTCTCTTTTCTTTTGCCCTTACGCTGACAAGAGACAGACAGTATTGTAGGCACACCCCTTTCACTCGTAGGGGCTTACGACTATTACTATCATCTATGCAAAAGAAACGAAATGTGATGACTCCACCATGAGACCATATACAACAGGGGTCAAGAATAAGATTTAATTATACTCTGGGAATACCAGCGTACTTATATATCAACCACGGTGAGATGGGAAATGAGGTTATACTCTCGACTCGAAATGTGCATATACATCGTACGAGCAATAAATATACCATCACCGTAGTCGGGGTATACTCGTAATACTGATCTCTTCAGGCTCATGGACGACCAAGGATGTGAACAGGGCCCAAAGCCATGGGACGATTTGGACGATATTATTAGATTACTAGTAGATGTCCTTGGCATCCCCAAGACCCCAGGCGGCAGACTGCGGCTAGTATGGTCAATGGTTATGTAGATGCCAAGCATGATAATATCAGACACTCCCCACACACACCTCAACGCCGTCATCGACTGGACCTAGCGTTGCTCGTCGTAGCACTCCGTTCAGTCCGTACGAGGATTGGTACTCGTAGTACTCGTAGTACATGTAGTAGTAGTATCTGACTACCGGGTACTACTCCGTACGACCTTTTTCGGTGCCTCGATGTTATATTTACCGAAGAATGCCACCTTGGACCGGTGCTTTTTTTCCGAACAAAAGACCATTGCAGGCTTCCCCACAGATCGCCATGCCAAGGAGATGGTGATGAAGGTTCAGAGAGGAGATGATAAGGGGAGGATGAGATGGAGATGATGACGAAAAGAGTGTGAATGATGAAGAATTAAAGGAATGGGGAGGGGGGGGTTATGATACAAGAACTGATGAACATCCACGCACGTGTAAGTGATGCATATATCTACACTTATATACCACCGCGCTTTAAATACTACTAGCAATAACAGTCAACGTGACCAAACACCGTGAAATGTATCGAACGCTCATGTTCCAATATAATCACATATAAATGACAATGTATATAATCCATTTCACCTCTAAATAGCAGACGTTGACTCCAAAAAACCCCAACCATGTGATACCGGGTAAACGCGCTGTCAGTGCAGCATCCCAAACAGGCCTAGTGCAATTCCCAATGTCAACCTTCAACCTCACCACCAAAAACCACCTCATCACCAACCCTCGTCATCATCCAGATCATCCCACGCAATGCGACATCACACCTAGCCACATCTACCCACACACACCAGCTCCACTGTCTCCCCCTCATTACAGCAATAAACAACAGCGCAGTAAGCAGAGTGAACGCTACGCGCGGGACAAGGACGAAAACCAAAGAGAAGGGAAAGGGGGACAAAAATGATCTCCCACATAGTAGGCCACCCGTTCCGCTTCGCAATCTCAACCCTCAAGCTCTCGGCAGCATGTCACCTCTTCCACACCCACGTCTTCCAAATATCCGAAACCCAGGGGCCTTCTATGCTGCCCACTTTCAACGTGACTGGCGATTGGGTACTGGTCGACGCGAGGCAGGCTCGCAATCGCCGCCATAAGCTGCGCGTCGGTGACCTCGTCGTGTACCGGATCCCTGTGTCCCGTGATGGCTGTGGGCTTAAGCGCATCATCGGCATGCCGGGCGACTATGTTGTTGCTGGCACCCCGGGCGAGAGGGGGGAGGAGAGTATGCTCCAGGTACGTCAACCACCATCCACTTTACCACCCTCTTTATGGGAAACATCGGCTGCCCGGACTCCTCAAGGGTCGACAAGATAAAGGCACGACGAGAATACTGACTGACAACTGCGCAGGTCCCTGAAGGCCATTGTTGGATCGCGGGAGATAATCTCCCTGCGTCGAGAGATTCGAGAATGTTTGGTCCTTTACCACTTGCTCTCATCCAAGGCAAAGTTGTCGCTAGGTGTTTGCCCTGGGCTCGGAGTGGCTTGTTGGAAAATGCCATGCAACCCGTCAGTATAGATGACTGAGCCACTGTTGGCCTTCTTCTTGACCTTTTCCCCTCCTTGCAGCGTACATATGCATCTTCACTTAGGCTGGCCTTTGTTGTATCATATTATGTATATTAATTCACCCATGTCCCACATGGAACAAAAAAAAAAAAAAAGAGAGAGCAAGTCTTGTCTCTGCCAACGTATTCCCATCGTGACCGTCTAATTACATGCTGTCTCCGTGTCTGTCTGTCTTCCCTAATAAGCTTGGTGTAGTCCACGTCAGCCACTACACATCGCACCCCCCTCTTCAAGAGACATTTGCTACTAGTAATTCCATCGGCTAAAATCGCGTTTCCCCCAATCGACTGACCATGCTTTGTACAAAGTGGAGATGGAAATGAAGAAGATAAAAAGATAAGAGACAGAAGAGAAATAAGAATAAAAAAGAGGGAACGTGTGAGAATCGAAAGGAAAATAGATGCTGTTGGGTAGTAGTGCCGGGGCACGCAGGTTCTTCTCTCAGCCTCTCCGTCGTCTGATAGTCAATTGTCGAGTCGCCAATGGTACTGGGGACCATCTTGTTCGAACCCGGCAATGGCTCAGTTGATGAGACATGAAAGGAGTCCCTGAACGCCTGAGCTGTCAAGGCCCTTGAAAACGCCGCAACACCGCCTATTTCCTATGCCACTCAACTCCATCCGTAACAGAACGATTCGCTTTAACAAGAGAGGAAGAAAGAAAAGAAAGGAGAAAGGGAGAAAGGGAGGAAAAGGATGAATGAGGGAGAAGAGAGAAATGGAAGAAAATGATGAGGGAGTGTATGTGTTGGAGGGTCTGAATGTGGCTGATACGAGACGATATCACCATGTCCATCAGCCCTCAATGTGTGTCTTGTTTCCGCTCTGACCCAGGAGCTCCAGGCACCGCTGGGCTAGGTTGACGACCTCTCCCTCGTCCTCCTCGTCCAGGGCGGGCTCCGCGTCCACCTGTCGGCTCGCGATGGTTCGGATATGTTCAATGACATCGTCAGCCTTACCTATGAGGCTGATCAAAGTCTTGTCTTCCGACTCGAAGAGCTGCAAGAGAGTCCAGACGGCAATGTGCTGGAAGGTGGCGTCGCCGGATTGTAGGAATCGCTCGAGGTACCCGTGGATGCCCTGGTTGGGCTCGTCCCAGTTCTGGACGAATATCGAATAGTCGCCGACTGCAGTTTCACTGAGTTAGAAACGTTCAAGAAGACTAGTAGTACGTATAACAATCACAGAAGTGAGTAATCACTTACCCTTTGACGAGAGATTGCCGAGGGCAGCGGCACTGTTGCCTTGCACCTCGATGCTATCAGAGTGTGTGAGGGGAATCAGGACATCGCAGACACCGAGGTTCAGCAAGTGAGTCTTGAGGTCGTCGCTCAGAGCCAGTACGGCAATGGCAGCCGTCATCTCTGACTGCACCGTGACGGGGACGTCTAGCACCAGCTGCTTGCACTTCTGAACGGCGCCGGCGTCGAGGACGAGGGCCTTGTTGCGGTCGGAGCTTGCGGCGAGGTTTCGGAGAGTTGAGATGGCATGGCACTGGATCTCTTCGTTGTCGGTCGATCCGAGGAGGTCGACGAGCGGCTTCAGAAAGTTTGCCTCGATGATGGGGGACTCGTTGAGAGGGTGGATGGATATGTTGCGGATGCAGGCGACGGCAGAGAGGATGAGCGGGAGGTACGAAGACTGGAGAAGTCGGAGGAGGGGCTGCAGGCCGTTGGCGCGCACGATGTCTAGCTGGTACTTTTCGTCGGAGGCCAGGTTTCGGAGAGCCAGGGCAGCCTGGCACTGGACCTTTGGGGACGACGAGTCCATGAGGTGGACAAGAGACTGGACGAGCTTGGCCTCGGTCGAGGCGAGTTTCCTCCGGTTGTTCGCGTCGACGGCGATGTTACTCAGGGCGGTCGTGCAGTAGTACTGGACATCGACGTCGGTCGAAGAAAGGAGCTGGACGAGAACAGGAATCGCACCGGCATTGACCAGTTGCTGACGGTTCTCATCTGCGTGTTTGTGTCAGCACGATATCGGAGGCAATAGCAAAGAAGTGCAGGGTGTCGTTCCGAAGACCAAAGACGTACCAGAATGTGTCATGTTGAGCAATGCGCCCGTGGCATTTCGCTGGACACGCATATCGCGGGATTTGGCTAGTCGAGTAAGGGGACCAAGGGCGCCGGACCGAGCAATCTTGGCCTTGTTCTCCTCGTGGGTAGCCAGGTTGGTGATGCAACCAACGGCGTTGCACTGGACTTCGACATTGGGGGACAGCATCTGACGGATGAGGGGCGTCAGACCTCCCAGTTGAACAATGAGGACCTTGTTCTCGGCTGGTGAAGGAGGGCAACGGATGTTAGCGTGAGCAGAAGAGAGGCCCGATGGCCACTAGTTTCGGATCTCGTGACGCGACTTACTGTTGACTGCCAAGTTGCCCAGGGCTGCACTTGCCGCTCTTTGGACCTCGATGTCTGGGCTCTGGAGGAGGAACAGGATGGGTTCCAATGTGTCCCGGTCTACTTCTCGTACATCTGCAGCAGGTAAAGTCAGTTTGTGCCCATGCTTGGAGAGGATACCAAAATGCTCAAAGCCGCGTGGGCATATGCCGACGAGCAACCGAGGGCATGACTACACACCTCTTTCTGTGATTTCGGCAAATGTGAGACTGGCACTGCGTTGCAGGTCGATGTTCTCGGAAAAGACCAAGGTACTGAGAGCGCGAAGAGGCTCGCCGGAGAAGAAGTCTGTCTCGCCCCGCTGCATAATGATGATGACGATTAGTATCCGACGTCAGAGGGGGTGTCCGGGGGCATGTTATCACGTACGTTTTCGAGATATTGAAGTAGGTCAGCTACAGCTTCCCTTTCACTGTCGGCAAGGACCGGCTCGTACAAGCCATCTCGGTTCTGGCCTGCAAACAATGAGTTAGTGATTGTCATGAAAACAAGCGCAGAAAAACAAAACGCTCCAAGGGCGGTGGGATGACGGACCTCTGCAGCAGGAGTTGCAGATACCCATGGCACAGACGGAAGAGGCCTAGAGCCTCTCAGGTATATATCGGGGAGATCGGTCGGGAGGTTTTGCAGTACCGCGGCGGTCGGGTATGTGATGAGGGTAAAAGCGGTATTGGGACGTGGTTGAGCTTGTTTTTTTTTCTCTGGTAATTCCCACGAGATGGCCCCCCAAGGAAGGGTTTCGACAAGGCCGCAGCGATTATTATCCCAGGAAGAACGTAGAAACCGTGCTCTATACTCGGACCGCAAAGGTGATGAGGCACCGATAGATGGCGTTGTCGCGACAATGACGATGCCGTGGGGGGTTGGCGGGTGTGTTGGTGTTTTGGTGTTGGGAATGTACCGGGATGCAGATAGAGGAGGTTGAGGTGACGACGAGCCACAGCGGCTCCCTTGGCAGCTTGGCGGGAAAACGTGGGAGGATTGGTTGCTTGGTACATGCCTGGGTACTTGGTCGAGGCCACGGGCAGAGGTCACGGGCAGTGGGTCCATCAATCGATTGGTGCTTTAGTGCCGGGCTTTTCCTCAGTACGAGTAGACAAAGGCCTGTAATATTTCCTATTACAGAGGGCATCACTGGACACAGCGGGTGGGTACTGCTATCGGATACGAGTATAGCACTATGACACCTGTAATAGCTCGCCTGTATCCCTGTAAAGCTCCATTCTCCACTGGAGGTCTGCTGAGCTTGTCCAATGATTTGACTCTTATTGGCAGGGGCTTTGCTATTGCTCTATTGCTCTCCAGCTGCTACCTAATCCATTGCTCTCTACTCCGTATCCATTACGATATTGCCTCGGGGCTCCATCGTTGAGAGTTTACCCTTATGATGACGATGATGACTAACAATCAGATTGGTACGGTGTACTCCGTAGTGGGCAATTGATGATGGCAAACTCGTCATCATATTGACAGTCATGGCGAGCTTATCTGCCAATACTAAAGACGCGTTCAATAGAGTCATGTTCATATACTTATTGTTATAGTATATGCTTGCTGTAAACAGATGACTCTGTGGATCTAGGTTCACGTTTCAAGTCTCAAGTAACGAACTGCATGTGATATGCTGTGCTACCACCACCATTTATCTGTGCATGTATCTTATCATGACGTACATCACCCTGATAACCATAGAGGCACTGAGAGACGGGGTTGGTTTTTTGTATTTATAGTAGACAGAGACATTCCATCAGATAACCAATATAAAAACGTATGCAGGATACAACTCAGTATTCGGTTTACCACACACCACACACCACACACTGAGGCCTAGGCCTCTGACTGTGACTCTTGCAGACTGCACCTACCCGACATCAGATCGGCGCGTGGGACATCCCGAGAGGAAATATATACTGGCGATCTCGTTTCGTGGAGGAAAGCCAAGGCCCAGCGTAGGACTCGTGATGAACGGCACTATTCTTGCTTGGGCGCTTACTGCAAGTAGAGGAAATGAAATGAATTTGTTTGTACTCCGTAGTAGTACTCCGTATTGAGTTGTTGGTTTGTGTTCATCTGGCAACGTCTTATCGACCAAGCCACATATCGTCGTAATGCTAGTAGTACTAATAATACTAATACCATGAGTGTAGGCAAGAAATCCTTATCAGTGACTAGATGTATAGAAAGAGTAAAAGAGAGGGAGTAGATGTGAATGTAAATGGGCGATACGTGTTGTACCAAAAATACCCATCGGCCATGTTACGTTGATTGACCCCTCCATCTTGCTCATTTTACCTGCAGAAGAGCAGAAAGAGAGAGAGAGAGAGAGAGAGGGGGGGCGGTCATTACTATTTGTGTCGTCAATGGTAATATTTATCCTTAACCTCTTCTCCAGTCATCATCACCTCCATCGCACACACGCACACACGCACACACGCACACACGCACACACGCACACACGCACACACACACACACACACACACCGCAACAACTCTGTCCACCCAAAGCTGTCGACTGCCTCCCCTCCCTCTCCAAGTCTCATCACCGGCAGTACTCCCCCTCACCCCACCGAATACCGTACGACTACTGGTGTCCAAGGTTTCGACGGACAGAAGGACGCGGGGGAACACACCCAAGTGACCCAACAGAGGAACAAGTAATGGAAGAGGATCCCGCTGCTGCTAGCGGCCACCAGCAGGACGCCGCCGCCACAAATACTACCACGGCTCCATCATACCCCGCTGACGACGCCCAGAATGGCCGTGACAAGCAGCAGCAGCACACAGAGTATGGCGAGGAGCAGGAGGAGCAGCAGCAGCAAAAGTATAACCAGTCGGGAGAAATTCACCAACCATCTCCTACAATCGATAATACAGAATCGATAACAGCACAAGAAACTCTGGCGCATCAAACGGAATCGTCGTTGTCGTCGACTGGTGCGGTAGGACCGGAATCCAAGAAGCTGGGACCAGTAGGAGAAGGAACTGAAGGAGGGGACGACCCAAGACTAGCAGCAGCAGCAGCACCACCACCACCACCACCACCACCACCGACTCCGGATTCAGCGACCGGCCAACACCAAGTAGGGCAGTCTCCAAACATTACTACCACCACTCCGCCTGTCTCATCCATAGCCGTCGACTCTCCCATCCCGACCGTCCCCCGTTTCGTCGCTCCCTCATCATATCTGCGCCCAAGACCAATTATTACTACCGCAATGGCGGCCGCGCCAGAGCAGCAGCAGCAGCAGCAGCAGCAGCAACCCGTCATGGCACCACCGCCACCAACAACTACTCCAATGCCGGTACATGACAAGGAAGAGATTCATGGTCTTGTGCGTGCATTCTATACCCTCCCACCATCACTGCATAACTCCGACTCCCACCATCCCCGCTTGCATGGGTTGCTTCGTGTCCATGCAGTGTCGCTAACCGGCCGTCTCCCGCGCAGAACAATATCCGCGAGTTCCTCAAGGTCCGCTGCGGCTACGATGTCTTCCCTCTCTCTTTCCGTCTCGTCGTCCTCGACAACGATCTCCTGATCAAGAAGAGTCTCAACATCCTCATCCAGAACGGTAGGTCCATCTCTCCCTCCCCTCGCCCACCACCTCCATGATCGACACTCGAGGCCAAGAAAAAAAAAATCGACTGCTCGGGCGAAAGGAAGCATACTCTGGCCCTCCACAACCGCTGACCTTTCTTGGAAGCCATTGTTTCTGCGCCGCTATGGGATTCGCGCACATCGCGATTTGCCGGTATCTTGACGGCCACCGATTACCTCAATGTTATCCAGTACTACTGCCAGTTCCCCGATGAAATGGGCAAGCTGGACCAGTTTCGCCTAAGAAGCCTCCGCGGTATGTTGCATTCTCCGTCCGTCCGTCCCGAGTTGACGACGGCCTTGCGCTGACATTGTGCATGCAGACATAGAAAAGGCCATCGGGGCCATCCCCATCGAGACGGTGTCCGTTAACCCCACACTCCCACTCTTTGACGCCATCACGCGCATGCTGGGCACGCGAGCACGGCGTATCCCCTTGGTCGATATTGACGACGAGACGGGCCGCGAGTGGGTGGTGTCGGTAATCACTCAATACCGTATCCTCAAGTTCATCGCCGTCAATAACGAGCACAACACGATGCAGCTGCGCAAGACGGTCCGCGAACTCAGCATGGGAACCTTTTCGAATATTGCCACCACTACAATGGGATCTACGGTCCTCGACGCCGTCCGCCTAATGGTCCAACACAATATCAGCAGCGTGCCCGTTGTCGATAAGAGCAACCGTCTCCTCAACGTCTTTGAGTCAGTGGACATCATACCCTGCATCAAGGGCGGCTCGTACGAGGAGCTCGACGATACCGTCGGCGATGCCCTGTGCAAGCGGCCAGACGACAGCCCGGGGATATACACGTGCTCGGAGAACGACCGTGTCCAGGCCATCTTCGACACTATTCGCAAGAGTCGCGTGCACAGGCTGATCGTGGTCGACGACGACAATAAGCTGCGAGGCATCATATCCTTGTCCGACATACTAAATTACATTCTTCTGGCCCAGGTGGAGTGAGACGGAGAATGAGCGAGAAGCGCATCCTCCTACACGAGGTGCGACACGGACAAAGAATGAATGATGACGACTGCAAGATGCTCTTGGGAGCCGTGTGCTCTTGGTCACCAATGCACACACACATACGCACATACACACATGCACATATAAACAAAGCGCCAAGCCAAGAAACGCTGTGACGGATCATGACACAGAGAGAATGAGGGCCGAGGGCGGCATGGTATCTGTGCAACAGATGCAGTGCCAGGAGGGGTTTCCTCTGTCCTCCAATGTAGGGTATTATGCCACGGCATGCGAGCGCCATCGTGAATTTACTGTTGCTTGGCTATAGACGCAGGGAAGGCACAAACCCCCTTCTCTGCTTGCACAAGAGACGAGCCTCGTTGGCAAGGTATTACATGTACTCCGTTGGAGTCGCCACCATTTAGGACGATACATCACCATCTATTATTATTTGCTACCATCTTCTACATATTTAGTATCACAGACTACTGCAATTTTATTACCAGATTCGTCATGGTTCACTTCTTTTCTATTGCTACCGGATGTTGATCTTATTGCTACTGCCCATGTAACTCTGAACCTGGGCCTGTGTCCCGCGGAATACGAGCATCACGATGAACACGATGAAGGCAATACGCTCGCCAACTACCGGTTCCCAAGTGTCACGTAATACAACTGATGAGCACATATATTATACGCTTCCCCGAAGGCATGGGCTTTATATGATACTAGTATACAGAGAATTACATGTCACATGCAATTGACGGACTCTGACGTGCCACCCGCTCCTTCCCTACCAGAAGGCAGATGCAGAGCACGACGCAACTTCCAAAAAATGAGAAACAGTGCAGGTTGAGCGCAGCCTGCCAACAATCCTGTTGCATCACGATTACACACCCCCCTTTCATCTACGGAGTACTACTGCAGCCCTTTTAGTCTGTTTATGGCACGCATGACCTCCTTCATCAACTAGCACCCAGAACGGTGATATTCTTCCTCTACCAGAGCTTCATGTCTATTGGGCTCGTCGACGAATGGATCACCACCACGGAACTTTGGAATAGTCTGGCTTGGAAAATACAGTATCGTAGCTGATGGCTGTCGAAAATACCCGCCGTGGCAAGGCGCGCACCACGAGCGACGATGATTCCGACGTCCTCGTGGATGCAGGAGATATCCAAGACAGAACCGCATACGTCGGGGAGTATAACCGAATCGCGAAAGAGGTTTGCAGTCCTGGATGAGATATGGCCGTTTTCAACTCGGCTGACACTTGCGACGTAGTACGGCGTGGCTATGTTGAGAGATGATGGACCCAAGCCCCAGAAGCCGGTAAGAAGATGCTTGGTACAGAAACATGTATGTTCTAACAAGCGAGAACAGAGAGGACCGTCGATCTACAACCCGAACAAGCGACGGAACTGGCTTTCCCGAATCTTGCGTCCTTCGACAACTGCCATGCCCATCGAGGTTCGCCAGGGAGAGTCAATGCCCCTGTTAGTGAGGCACCGCCGCAGCATCTCAGAGCTCGCTCAGAACATGATCCCTGCATACCGCGAGGCAGCCCAGTCCTTCAGCCCGGGGGAGATGATACGACTATGCGGCAAGAGTCTGCTGCACTTGCCCCAGGACGACACGCATAGGCCTCTCGTTGTTCCGACGTGCATCAAGGCTACAGCCCAGTACCTGGTCGAAAACTCGACTGCTAGAGGCCTATTCCGAGTCTCGGGGTCCATTAGGACGGTCAACACACTCTTTGACTATTACTTTGCCCTAGGAGATAGTGATATAGACGAGGTGGCTAGTACGGTCCGCTGCTCGAACTTGCCGGCCCACATACCGTACTCTATTCACGACGTTGCCTCAACTTTCAAACGAGTACTATCTGTGTTGTCGGGTGGAATACTGGGAGACATCCATGTATTTAGCATGCTGGAGTCCATCTGCAACAGCTTTGAGTCGACACCGGGTGAGCCACGCGCACGACTAATCGCCTTGGCAATTGCGACAATCAGATCTCCCATACGCAGAGATCTCATATATGCAGTATTCGGTCTCCTGAGTCTAGTTGGAAGGACGGCCAAGGTGTCATCGGCGCAAAGCAATGATTTCGTTCCTTTAGCGGGCGCCGAGCTGATGGGATATTATGCACTGGGTATAGTCTTTGGCCCGCTGCTTGTGGGCGACCTCTTGAACACTTTCGAGCCGACACAGAAACCGTCACCAGCACCTCCTCTACTTTCTCAAACCGGGAAGATGCTCAACTTTGGGACCAGAGGACATCGGAAACCGCCGACTATGGCCAAGATGCCCAAGGGCCGTCCTACGGTCGAAAATATACGTGTTGCCAACAACATTTGCGAGATGGTCATTTCCAACTGGTGTCATGTCGTCCCCCACCTACGAAAAATCGAGCGACACCAGGGAAATTCCCAACTCCCAATGGCCACCCGAGACCCTCAATGTGATCAACATGATGGAAGGTTCGCCATGAGAGCATCTCAAAGTTGGCACCAGGGAGAAATAGGAATCACACAGAGAAAACGGAGACGCGACAGTGGAACGGAAACGCCATTGAGTGCAACTTCGCAGCGCTGTCTGATGGACTCCGAGGGCAGTAGCGATGCCGACAGATCGGAATCCGGGAAGTCGTAGGGCAGTTTCTTGGGCTCCGCGTTGGAAGAAGCAGGCATCGGCGCGGGGGATCTTGACCTGGAGCGCTTTGCAGAACCACAAGGGACAGAGGCTTCGTACAATGGAAGCTCTAGAAGAGGGCCTCGTCTGATTGGAATACCCCAAAGAATATCATCGAAGAAGACACTACATGGCCGGCTGAATTCTGTACCCCATTTGCGTGGTCAAAGACAGGAGAGCCAAGGGCGAGGTTCATGGGCAAAGACAAGCAGCGTTCCCAATCTCAGTATATCCTATGGTAAGGATGAAGGGGAAACGAGTCCCACGTCTCCTACTTTGGAGCACATGATTCGCGAGGAGTTAAAGGCCAGAGCCTCAACAGGGAGGCTGTCGTCTCTGACCCGTCCGGGGGAAGATGTCAAAATTGACTCGGAAGCATGGGAATCTTCACATGAAGAGTATTATGACACTGTCGAAGACCCAGCCCAAATCGACCCGAGAAGCGAAAAGGGAAGAATGAAAGACTTTGGAATCCTGTCCGTTTCAAGAGGAGGTAAGCCATCGTCACAAGCATCACGGGGCCAAGCTAGGCATTCTGAAACCCCCGGTGGCCAACAACCCTATGGTGGCATGTCCGGGTATGATGATCAACACGAGACAGCACATGGATCAATGGCCAAGTCGAGCAGGAAGAGCACACATGTCGACGTCAAAGTCATGGCCGCCATGTTTAAGGGACAGGACCAACCCCGAGTATCAGCACTACAGCAACCCAATGGTCAAACGGAAGGCCAGGCCGGCCTACGGCTGGGTGCCCATGTTCTTTCGGGAAACCCTCTTCGGCCGATATCAATGAAACCTTGTTCCTCTTCTTATGCCGAAGCTAGAGCGCCCAGGAGCACATGTACCCAGGAGTATCTCGGACCGGAGCATCCGCCTACAACGCTACGACAGTGTGGCTCCGCGGACCTGAATGCGCCACCAACCAGCGACCAGTTGATAGAAGCCCAAAAGGAGGCGGATATGTGGCGGGAACGAGCCAAGAAGAGCGAGGCGAAACTGCAAGCTCTAGAGGGGTTCGTGGCGAGGACAAAGCTCATTCTTCAGTCGGTTCCTCCAAGGGCAGAGGAGGGGTGATTTGTAGAAGAGATTGCCGAGGACGTAAAGGTGGCGTTGGCATGTGCAGCCTGGGAGTGGATTGAGGGGAGTTTGGACTTATGATAACGAATTCTGAGAGTACTGAAAGTGGCGTGATATTGGGAGCATGCGCGGATTAGCATTGTTTTATTGGGTACTACCAGTAGCAGTATTCGGACGCATGCCAAGAACTTGTAGTATTCGTTTTTGGGGTGTTTGGTTTGTTTCCAGGCTCATGTTATATGCAATGGAGAAGAGAGGGACAGTTCACTGACATCAATAGAATGAAAGAGACAATTGGAGTTTGGAGAGTTTGAATTGAGTTCATTGTTTCATATAGTGTTGGTTTCGCGCAAGTGAATGGCGATACCACGGGCAAATTACATTGTAAAACTTGCTCATACAGAGCTTAAAAGACGTGCGTTTCTTAGTCCACCTGGAATAACACCACGGAGATGAGTAGAGTTTACATGTTGCCAAGTGCCAAGTACCCATTCATCGTCAGTCCTTCCCATCCGGACGTCTTATACGCCAGCGGCCCGCCTCATCCGGGGCCATGGTCACATGCATCCTTCCAATACCGTCCACCACGGCATCGAGGAGGAATTCGCTATCTGTACTTTGAGTGCTCTGAGTGCTTTGCGTATGTGATGGTATCGGTCGTCGCGGAGGAGGAGCCACGGTCGTCGCCGGATGTCTTCTCGGCCTAGGCGGAGTTGAATATCTCCCGCTGGGTGGGGGGGATATAGACGAGTATGAGTGGTGTTCCTGAGAGTCACTTTCCTGGGTAGATACCAGCTGGGAGAATATGGGTATGGCGTATTCCTCTAGGGGCTGGGCAGAGGGTATAAAGTCGTCTGTGGACGGGGACTGAGAAGGAGAGGGGGAGGGGTAGTAGTATTCGCGGGGAGAGGATGAGGAACTGTAGTTTTGACGGGAAGCGAATGATATGTTGGAGTTTGATTGGGATGTAGAGGCGTAGTATGGTCGTGTGTCGTCGTCGGAGTCGTAGGAGCTGTGGATAGGGCTAGGCGAGGGAGATGGCTGTTGTGTTGTCGTTGGGGGAGGAGGGGGTGCGGTTGAAGGCAGAGAAGAGCGCGGTATGTTTGTGCTTGCAGTACTGGTTATGTCGTCCGAGTTATCGTCGGGTTCGTCTGCCCAGACCATGGCCACGCGGGCTGGTGGCGGCACGGTCGGTCGGTCACGGTCCGGGTTAGCAAGTCAGTTGTCGACTGCAAAGATGGATTTATGTTGGTGGGTAGCCTGGACGACGGAGGCATAGAGATCGAGGTCTGTTGTTTGTCAGAGGGTGTTAGTACATGCTTCTGAGTGAAGCGCATACAGGGAGACATACCAATGTTGTTGCCTAGGTCCTTGCAGTTCAGGACCTTGATGGACAGGTCGGGATTGACCTTGCCGTTGATATGGGCTGCGCTGCCATTGGCGAGATGCGCGTCCTGGACAGGTCAGAGATTGTGTGTCAAACTGGACTGGGGTAGAAGAAGAAGAGTAAGTGACGAAAGAGTGTGGGATAACTTACACGGTTGAGCACAAGAGTGATTGTGCCGCCAGAGTCGAGAGTAGCCTGGTCGCCGCGGAGCTGGGTGACGGTGCCGACGACAGTGACGATGCGGTTGACAAAGGTGTTGAGGTAGGGCGCCGTGATGCGCGGCATGGGGATTTGCTCGGACATTTTGCGAGAGTTCTGAGGTTCTGGGACACAAAGATAGTCGTTGAGATGACGAGTACAAGCCGATTGGATCTTGATGATGGTATTCCTGAGCTGAACTGGAGGAACAGGAGGGGAACGCGTTGAGGGGTTGAGGGGGGACGCGAGATCACGTGACATAGGTAGATCTTTTACTGCTACGGGTGTCCCCACGCCCAAACTCTTACAACATCGATGTCAACACCAACACCAACATCATGTCGATGGGTTCAACTGGCTACTCTTACTTCTGGAGATACCAATTCAGGTGCAAGGGGGCATCTTGAAATGCCATCTTTCTTGACTCATGGGAACACCAATTTAGGTTGTCGTAGCTGCGGTTAGACCGGGTCCCGGAGCATCTGACGTTTGGCTCTGGCATTCTGACAAGCACATAATGAGTAAGACTTTCATGACTCGACGGGGTTTGTCACTTCTGAAATTCCAATGGGCCGTTCGTTTCCAGAGTGTGATAGAGTGTGATAGGAAAGACGGATTGACGGAATATCGTGACGACAATGCCTATGTGTACCCCCTGCGGTTCCTGGGTTAAACTGTTTGCCATGACGAATGGTGGGAATTACGGAGTGAACATGGTTCTCTCTCTGATTGACGGAGAGTCCACCAGGCATCACGATTTGTAAGAAAAGAGGTCCCGGTGTAAGAGAAACGAGTTGGTTTTGATGTCATCGAAGACGATCTATACCCGGCAAGGGAGCTACCATGTAGAGACTAATACCCCATTGTAGCCGCACTGCATGGGTTTCAAGGTTGTTGTGCTCGTAAGGAGAAGAATAGTGGACAAGATGTTCCATTTACATAATCATATTCTCTTCTTTTCCATGAATCTACGGGTACGTATATCAAAAGAAGGAACGACAAAAAGACAAAAGAAGCTTTTGTGAACGAGAAGTTGGGTCGGATCAAAAGGTCCGGACGTTGAACCCGGCCGGACGCGGACCACAAATGATCCACACCAACCTGGTCTATACTTGCAGACTTGCAGCCGTTGGAGCAAAGCCAAAGCTTCAAGATGCGCGGGGAGGGATCCGTTTTCAAAACAACACCCCAAGTCGTGAGCTTGTTGGCAATTGTCGCATGTGCAATGTGGTGGTTGCGATGTATCAGAGAGAGTCATGACGCCATGGATGCTGCAAGTCTAACAGCAAAACGGTATGGGGGATGATCCTGCTGTTGTCATGATTGATATTTAGGATGCCAAAGACATGAAATTGAGCCATCGTGGCCTACGACGAAAGGAATACGCGGGACATGACCAGTGGGTTTCACTGTTCGATGTTCAATGATATCCGTTTCCTGCAGCAGTTGCATCCAACCATGACTGCAACACGATTTGGTCCCACACTCCCCTCCCGTCGGGCAAGGATAGTCTTGGCCAAAAGGTTAATGGCCAATATCCAAGAGAGGGGAAGCTCACAAAGGGGAGAAATCTCGGAGGGTGTGGGTGAGTTGTAGTGAAAGCAGTCATGTATCTACTGTTATGGAATACGCTCCGTTGTTGGGGAATAACGTGTTGCCCTACCATGGATCCCATCATCGTCGACATTCTCCCCTCTCTCTCTCTCGCTGTGCCGAACCTTGCAGCCCGCCGGGATGGGGCCCAATGGGAAACATTAACCAAAGGCCAAAAGAGTGATGTGCGCATCGCATCCCGACGCACCCGTCAATCAATGGGTCTGACAATTGCGGGGAGAGAGGGTTTCTGGTGTCCACCAAGGTCCCAGAGTGAGGAGTCTCGGTGATAGGGCCATCCTCCTCATGGTAAACACGCACAGACAGAATATAACAGGAAAGGACGAGAGAGAGTCTAGAACCTGAGGACCCGGGCTGGATTAAGGCTGTGTGACCATGTTTTTCCTAGGCAGGGGGAGGAGGGGGATAGTCCTTGCTGGCAAGCTCCGCGTGGCTTGAAAATCCGCTCGCCCACATGTGTTCCCCAAGACCTGACCGGGGGGGAGTATATGAGTACTCGGGTGTTACGCTCTCGGGCGGGATGGGTTTGTTCGGTTGATGCTTTGGATTGCTGGAAGAACGAGATGGAAGATGCGGAAAGTGCGGATCACGACGAGGAGACGCAAATGTTATCACCAAGTCTCTCGATGACAACGATTGGCAATACATGAACGCAACTGAGATACGACTTATGGGGAATACATGCTCGGAATGACGGAGTTGGTAGGGAGAAAATATGGGAAAGATATCCACGGTTAACCCACAAGAAGAGTACATACATGTATACGGAGGATTATCCGCGTGTACTCGAATGGCTCGACATGACCACTATTCATACGAGTGTAACAACCACGGTAGAGTTGAATACTTGGTTTCCTCTATTTCGCATCATGGTTCGATTATATTGCCAAATTGTCGTCCGAATATTCCGTAGACATGAGAAAGAGTCACACCATTATGAGTATTATACTATTCGTACTGGTTGACTGGGTATTCTACTACTAGAAGTAGTCATGAGTACCTGGTAGTTAGTAGTAGTAGTGCGGAGTGGTAGTAGTACGGACAAGGTCAACTGGTTGCAGCGCATTCCAGTCGACACAGCAGAAACAGACGAGACAATTTTTGATAGGGGGAGGGGGAGGGGAGGGTATTATTCATATTAATCATATCACCACATTTACACAACACGGTTACTTCTTTCATCTCTGTATTATTAAACCGTACGACTGCGACCGAGTCTGTTTGTCAATCTTGGTGCGTGGCTGTGACTCTTACAACCTTGGCGTGAAGACAGGCCAGAACCAGAGGAGGTCTAGAGGAGAATGAGCCTAGAGAGGTTAGGTCCGTCTTGGACTACTACCTGTATTAGACTCTAGTACACAGTATTGGTAGAGTCCAGTCATACTGATACCGGACATGGGCATCGGCTGATTCAAATAGAAAATCCAGATATGGACTTGTCAGTACTGAGGGAGTCTCGTATAGTCACTGTAGTCACTTTAGTAGAGAGCTTTAAGCAGTAATAGGCCTCCAGTTCCGGGTTCCTTTGATTTCCTTTCCGCCCCGCTGCTTTATGCTCTTGCTACTTCGCCTCACTCGGGTTCGCTTAGCCTCGTGGAAGGAAGCTGTGACCCGGGGAAAGCTCCTCCCAGGTCCTTCCCCGCGGATGGTTTTCCATTTATTTTCATTCTCCAACAGGCAGCATGAACAGCATAGTGCACGGCAGTAGCAGCTGTAACATGCAATATTAGTAGCTGGCGTGTAGTATCATTAGCGGGGTGACAGCTGGAGTGCCAGCTGTAAAAGTGTACCTGTAGAGTAAGTACGAGCCCGTAAAGTGCACAGCGCCTTCCCTTGCACCTTCAAACCCCTCGTCTCGGCCGGCCAAGTCTCCACCCGGTGGGACCCTCCTGCCTTTCCCAGACAAACCAACCCTCACGCCACCCAATCGGACAAGGTAAAGCGATTTCACAGGCGCTCTCAAGGTGTGAAAGGGAAGTCGCGACCTGTGCGGTTTCAGCACTTTTTCGGAAAGAGCAGCAGCTCGTGGGATTCACGCTTTTGGGGGAAGGAGAGAGAGAGAGAGAGAGAGAGAGAGAGTCATGGAGTCATTCATGGGAGAGGCCTCTTCTTCTCCTTCATATTCCCCTTCCTCTTGGTCACTCTTTTCCTATGCGACCTGCAGATATTACATCGTGAGGGGCACATACATACATACGACTACTCCGTACGAGTACAAACACACATTATTACTCTGTACATCCCCTCCCCCTCTTTTTCTTGCCCATTCTTTCTTTGCACCTAGACTGGACCTGGACCTGGACCTGAGCTGTACAAAGTAACCTGAGAGCTATTACTTGTTACTCGTACGTACACGCACGCACTGTTTGGCTGTATCCTTGTACCAATCAAGCATCCGAGTACTCCAACAAGTATCGCCCCTCTCCATCGACACTATCGAGCCGCCGCTTGCCCTTCCCGATCGACCCGTGCAAGCTTTCCCGTCTAGCCGCCCTCGGTTTAGCTGGTCAAGGAATCCTTGGGACCTTGTCTTTTGACCTTGACCTTTGGACCTTGATGCCCCGCAACAGCTGCGCCCAACTCAGCAATAATACAGTTACTACGGAGTAGTACTAGCAGTAATAGTTGGTGCTCCTCGGTGCTCGTACTTGCTAATCGTACTCGGCCTAGAAGCCAGAGAGTAAGACCCAAAACAACAAGAAGCCCAGTCTGGCCCGGCTCGCCCAGCTCGTCCAGCAAAGCCAAGCATGAGCTGTTCTTGGTCCCATCCATAATAGCTTTCCACTAACACTTGGACCAGCCAACCCTACCAGCCTACCAGAAGACGACCACGACAGCCCCATTCGGTACAAGCAAGACACTCCAAGTCTTTAGTAACAAGCACGCAGTTACCATCACTCCTCCGTACCAGCCAGCACGCAGCCAGCACACGCAGCCAGCACGCAGAGGGACGGGACTCCAGTCCACCAACACACCAACACACCAACAGCTTCAAAAGCCTCGTACTCTTTGTACTTGCACTATTCGTACTATTCGTACCAGTTGTACTATTCGTACTTGTACCTTTTGCTGCTATTCTTACTACCTGTACGACTATTTACCACCGGCTGCCGCCGACAGAAGAACAGAGGGGCCGGCCCCCAAGGTACCTCTCTTTTAACTGTTTCACGCCCGCGACAATTCATCCAGAAGCAACATTAACAAAGCCTTTCCCTCCAACCACATTCCTCCCCCTCCTCTCTTTTCTCTCTTCCTTTCTTACTTTCTTCCTCGACTGAACGTCTCAATACCATACGGTATTCATCTTTTTGACTCGCCTTTTTCCATATCCTTTGCATACTCTCGTTCCTTTCGCCAAGCAACAACACCGACAGCTGTGCATCCGTCCATAGCACCTACACATCACCACCGCCACCATGTCGACCCTGGCCGATCAGATGGTCCACCCCGCCATCCGCATGGACGAACTCATGGACCTTTCGGGAGATCCAACTTCTGACATGGTCGATCCCCATCTCGCCATGCCCTTTTTTGGGAACCTCAGTGGCAAGGAAACGGACCAGCTCACGGTTGACCCTTCAAACTGGACCAACAGTCTAGACGCCAACCCATTCGCCGATTCTCCCCAAGACTACACCACCACCACCAGCCCGCACGCCAACGACGCCTCTACCATAACTGTTGACGAGGGCGCCCACAACGCCCAAGCTGCCGACGCATCCTCCCCTCGTCACTCTGCTCGTACCACACGTATACAGGGCAAGTCCTCGCGAACCTTGAGCAAATCATCCATTCCCTCTCTGTCTTCCGGCCCTTCGTCACCTGGTGCCAAGCCTGCCCGCACCACCAGAGCCACCAAGAAGCAGGAGCCCAAGACGACTAAGACGGCCAAGACAAACTCTTCAGCACCAACCCGCAGTACCCGTGCAAAGAAGAGGGAGCGTCAGCCATCAGAGGACGACATCGATGTCGGTGCTGACGGCGAGGGCGGTAGTGTCAAACGCACAAAGTACTTGGAGCGCAACCGGATAGCCGCTTCTAAGTGTCGCCAGAAGAAGAAGGCATGGGTCTGTGATCTTGAGACTCACAAGGGCGATCTCGAGGCCATGCACTCCAACCTCCAGCGTAACTACACGTCGCTTGTCAACGAGGTCAACAAGCTCAAGACGGACCTCATGAACCACGCCGGATGCGGCGACCCGAACATTGACGACTGGATCACGGCCGAGGCTAAGCGTTTTGTCGTCAAGAAGACGGGCGACGACGCCAATCTCATCGACACTGTCGATCCTATTGATCCTATCGACCCTGCCGCCGCTGCCAACGATGACGACGACGACGACAACCAGCAATTCTCCTTGGTTGCTGACGATTTGTTTGAGAATGATCACTCTATCGTTGGACAGTCGCCCATTCTTTCCGAAAGCGCTTTTGCTATGTCACCAGTGATTAAGAACGAGGAAGATATCAACTATGATCACATGCCTGATGACATGTTCCAATGAGTTACCTCATCAACAGAAGAATAATAACAATACCAACAAGGGTCGGAAAAAGAGAAAAAGAACAAAAGAACAAAAAAAAAAACAATAACCAGAGTCGTTGCCAGCGGCAATGTGTGTATGATGCAATGGGGCTTTATGAGCGACACGATACCACGGCAGGGCTGTGGTATCCGGACCGGATTTGTGGGACTACTGCTTTTATCGTTCTTATGAGTTATATTACGGGCTATACTGTCCAGACTCGACGGGATTCTATCTGGCGTATATGGTTGATTTGAGCGTGGCTATTTGATTTCGGCGTTGTATTTATGAGATTCCAAGTTGATATCTTAGTTTAGTAATTAACACGGGCCGCACATGGGGTCTCTCTGGAACAGGCTCCGGAACAGACAAGACTGAGAGATTGTCCAAATATGATGATGTTTGTTTCCTTTATATAAAATCTGTACAAGACACTATAAATCGTACACGTTTTCTAAATAACCACCTCCTTTAGTTTCCCCTTGTACATTGCCCCATGACAATAGTTTGCCAAAAACAAAAACAGATATCTCTCTTCCTTGTCTCTGTAACCCCAGGGATAAACAGGAAGGAGAGGATACTGGCGTAGTAATACAGTTTACAAGATAGCACAGCAGCGAATGCGAGTAGCCTACTTGCGCTTGGTCCAGCCGTTGGCGTTGGACAGGCCACGGATACGCTTGGTGTACTTCCACAGGTGGCGGTACTTGGGACCCTGGTGCTTGGCCTCCCAACCACGAGGCTTGACGGGGGTCTTGAGGCTGCGGACGCGGGTAGGACGGAACTCGACGTCGGCGCCGGGGAGGTTGTGCCTGGCCATGACATCGGCCGTGTTCTCATCCCAGACGGAGCGGAACATGGTGAAGCCGACGGGGCTGAGGGAGAACTTGTCGCGGAAGGACTTGAGGGAGAAGTCCTCGCGCTTGGAGGCGTACAGGTCGCGGAGGCGGGCGACGTCGACGCGCTCGCCGGGCTTCTGCTCCAGGAGGAAGATGGCGAGACGGTGGTAGGGGGCACCCTTCTGGGCGAAGGCGGGCAGCCAGGGGACGGCGAGCTGGTCGTCGGCGCGGACGCGGCCCAGAGGGAGGGACGTCTGGGTGGGGCTGATGGGCACGTTGGCGGCCATGTAGTGGCAACGCTTGGTGAAGGCGTCGTTGTCGGCGTCGGGCACGTCGGCGTCCATGACGACGACGGACACCAGGCGCTCGCCCTTGTCGAAGACCTGGACGCGCAGGCGGGGGGGACGCTCGCTGGCCAGACTGTCGACTACCTGGCCTGCCGGGGTCTTTTGCTGACCAAAGTACAGCTGGACGTCGGCTGTGGGCTCGAGTTTGGGGAGCATGTCGGGGACGACGTGGAATTGCGAGATGCGCTGCTTGATGAGCTTGTGGTTGTATGAGCGCCACCGCTTCTCGGCGTAGTGTCGGTAGATGGGCTTATCCATGTCGCCTGTCACATTGTTAGGACAAAAGGTTCAATTGTATGAGAGGGTGAATGGGGACGGG